>DWFO01001643.1:0-15307 GCA_018246595.1 Mimoniades nurscia nurscia | reverse complement strand
GCCACTACTAGAAAATCTAAATTAGAAAATTTAGTAGTGCCCGACCCGGGAATCGAACCCAGGACCTCCTGTTCGGCTGTCGCACTTGCAACCAACACGACCAACGATGCAGTCAAATAAAATAAAGTTCTATCCATTTATTCCAATATATTGTTTTATAAAATAACAAAATGTTCATTGAACGTTGTAACAAATGCTTCTAACTTTCCTTTCATATTTAACCTATGCATAATTAATGAAAATTCATTTGTAACTTCGAATATTAATAAATTTATGGAAATCACTAAATTAATCGTATTCCACTTATAAGATATCCTTTTTAAAGGCATTCAACAAAATTAATGAACTTACTCGTATTTCTTTGAAACGTTTCACATTATTAAAAGTAGGTATTACATTTTCAGCAATTCCTTTTGAAAAACTTTTAAAAGGAAACCTAATAACTAAAAGTATAACTTATCTAGTAATGATATTGCCACTATAGCCTATATTTTGTCACTATAGACTATAGTCTCTAGTGGCTTAAAGGGAAAAGTAAGGATTGAGTAATAAATTAGAGAGAGAGACAGAAAACATTCATTAAATATTTAATAATACGTGCGTAACATACAACTACCACAAAGTATATCACGGCGACAGTCCAATATGTATTATTGTTTTATTCTTGTGTCAGTTCCTTTATGGGGTAGGCAGAGAAAACCGATTTTCAAATCGGAAATCAAACTGCGACCCCCTCAGAACTGACTCAGCAGTCAGATTTACAAACCAATAAAATCATTAAGTTTTCAATTTTGTTTATAACTCGTTTTTGATGGATAACATGAAGAAGTTTTGTCATTGGAAATTATTAGCGAAATAGGAAACTTTCACGCTGGTTGACCTCACGCTTATAACCGTGTAGACCTCATGCCGGACCTCACTCCTGAACTCGCCTCAATTAGACACTTAATCTTTCAAGAACAATGGCGTGCGAACTCAAATTTTTGAGTATATTTTTTGTTAAGTGGACTTTTACTGCATTAGCTTTAGAAAATATCAAACAGATATCAAAATAAACCATGTTCTGAAGTAGCATTGAAACGGACGAAACCGACAACTGTTAGAGTATGTGGGTTCTAAAGTAGAGTTATGTGTTATGAAAATCTGCAAAAGGCCGCAAGAAGGCAGCTGGATGCGGCAAGTGGAGGACAGGTCGCGACGAAGTATCTTATTAGCAACAAATTCAAAATTCACCTTGTTATTTTATGCTAATTACGAATTAGAATTACGTGGTAAAATGACGTCTGTGTTGTTATTACTGTATATAAACGATGCTTACCTGGTTACACGGTTCGTATTGATGAAGAAACTGAATGCTTGATATGCTTTTTAATATTATTATTTTTCTTTGCATATATATAAAATTAAGCGTACACAAAACGAATTAACTGTTACTAACAACTTTTCCTATATTACCAAGCAAATGGACAGAGTTTGATGAGGTTTCAGCAACTAACCATATAATGCCTTATTTAGTTACCACATTTTTCTATTATGTAAAAATACCTAAACCACCCATCTACATACTTCATAATTAGGTAGGACCTAACTTATTATACATTATGTATTCATGCTAAAATGTGACTTATAAACGCAGGTATTAATTAACAGTTTAATTTAGCAATTCCTCTGTTGACCACTTACTATCAAATAGCTGTTTCGTGGTTTGCCATTATTCATTTATACTAATTTATTAATGTAATTAATCTAATAATACTAATGAATCATAACTTAGAATTATTATTAACAATGAATTATTATTAATGAATCATACTACATATTAGATACTGTTATTTAGATGCTCTGTTCTCCTGCCGAGGATTTAGAGATCAGTTGCAATCTGTCTCTCTACTCTGCCGCTTCCTTCTGCAGTATCAAAATGTTTAGAAGGATCTATCAGCCAAGACACACCTGAGCGCAGGTTGCTGTTGGCATGGTTGGACCCCAGTGACCAAATTATCCGATTGCTACCGCGCTCATACTACACGTTATACTAAAATCCCGAATGGAAATATACCCTCTTCGGATGCCTTTTAAAATTGTCTCAAAAATCTCGTAAACATGTTCTAATTGGTATATTACAGCGACACAATCGTACGAAGTTAAAAATAGATTTTCTTCTACACAATTAACGTGTTTAACGGTGTTACATATTCCCCGTGACACATGAAACGTAAGATGAGAACATTATTGTTACGTTAACAATTGTACTCAAATATCTGACTAATTAGTTCAGGTACTGTTTGGGCATAGTCACATGAATATACATATAGGTACGAGTACTTGAAGATACGAATGATTCCACAGTTATCTCGCCTACGTGTAAAATGTCAAAAAGTAAAGCTTAAATGAATCTGATTATCACTCGATATTATATTCTAATTCATGTAAAGGGAGGTAGAATAAGGGCAAAAAGAATTGAATTTTCTGTGCTGTATGAATTAAATGCATTAATAAATTAGGATCTATCCTACTATCTAATACGTAACATCACGCCTGTCATCCCCAAAGAGATAGGCAGGAGAATGTAAAATACTCCCACGTTTCACCAGTTACGTTTACGTCCCACTACGGAATAGGTGGTGAGGCTATTGCCATACACCGGACACATATCCAAACTCCGAGCCACTACTAGAAAATCTAAATTAGAAAATTTAGTAGTGCCCGACACGGGAATCGAACCCAGGACCTCCCGTTCGGCAGTCGCACTTGCAACCAACACGACCAACGAGGCAGTCATTTTGAGTAATGTTTCTTCAAAAGCTTTCGCAAAGAAGCGAAGCGAATTAAACAGGCAATTCATGCTAAATTGGACAATTATTTATTAGGGAAGTCATCAACATTTCCACATAGAGATTTCAAGTACGTAGTCATACAAATTTATTGCTTACAAAATCTACGATCTACGGCACGTCTAACACAGCAACGTAGACTTACAAGGTGTTGAGAAATACCGACTAATCGCAAGATCCACTGCAGTTTGCTCTCGCAACTGTGTACTTGTGTACTGACTAACGATGGGAAAGTTCAACAAATTGTTGATTTTACGGTTAATTCGATTCGCTGTGACAATACATTTTATTCGTTGATTTGCGGTAACCGCAGCTATTTGCTTTAGCTCAGTGGGGGGGGGCTTATATTGTCGTTTCTGCGGTTTGCAGTGTTCATTTCTTGTTAAGAATTGATTGCAGCAATTAAGAGTTTGTATTTTTACATGAGTATCATTGTTTTCTACCATTTTAACTTTGATAATGCTCATACGTGCGTGCTATTAAAATACCTGGTCAATAAATACTGGTTCGACGAATTGTGGGTAAAAAAATAAACATTTCTCTTTCGAGAATTCGAAGATTTATCGCACGTTGGTCACAGGAATTCCGTACAAATAGTCTCAAGTTTCGGTTTAGGGGACAACTGTCTAAATTACGAATTTAGGCATCTACTCTGTACTCTCAAGTAAGTCTAAGTACTCTCAAGTATTGTGCTATTTGGTAATAATTTTTTTTGCTGTCCATTTAGTTGCGTTTTTTAGAAAACATAGGAACATCTGCCAAATTTCATTTCTATGTCTCTGAGCCAAGTCCGCCTGTTCCTGGAAATATTGTTTTAGATAACCCAACACCCAGGATTGGATAGCCTTTACCGGCAGTTTGCCAGGACCTGCCCGACCACAAGCCGGACGGCATTTGGATTTTACACAGAAAATTGATTGTTATGCGTTCGCTGTCATAAAGTCATGTTCGAGATTCGTTGTTTATTTCTTGCACTTAATCTTACATTACAATTCTTATTTTGTCAATATTTATCATTTTCTTCATATAGTTTAACTACGATATCTTTTCATTTACAATGATTATTTGTTATTACGCTTGTTATCTCCGATGAGGTAGTCAGGTGTGTAATGCACTTCCATATTTCGCCATTTACGTTTACGTCCCACCATGGCATATATGGTGAGCTTGTTGTCATACACGGGACATTAATCAAGACTCCGAGCAAAATATGGAAGTTTTAACTAACAATACTAATTGGAAATATCCAACCCGGGATTCCAATCCATCCGACCCGGGATTTGAACGCAGGACCTCTCGATCGACAGTCGCGCTCGCAACCATTGCACCATTGAGGCAGTCATTAATTGCATAGTTCCATGTTATTAATTATATTATTTACATAACATGAGAAGATTTTATTTATTGCACCTCTAAAGTTTGCCACTCTATTAGTCTGTACCTATCTTAAATTTTTTGTATTTTCTCACATTTAAAGTAAAATCTCCCATTCTGAGCGGAGACCCATCTTCCAGTAGTGGAACGATAAAAGGGTCGATAGAAAGTAAAACTTGATTCAAATCTTCATTCATTCTACCCGTCGCTACACGTATGTTCTAAAAATCTCCTAAATGTAATTTTTATGGTGTATTTTCTTCTAGCTTTATTAATGGTGTGTACACAAACATTAATCTGCATAATCCTTCCAACAGACGTATCTTCCTTGTTATCAGAACAAGATAAGGCAATTATGAAAGCCGTTGCTACTGTATTTTATCGTCAACATTATCCGATGAAGGACCGCCCACGTGCTCTCTTGCGTAACTTAAATTCCTTAGTGATTTTAATCGGCCCTAGTGTTGCGCTCAGTTTAGATATTATGTATCAACTGTCATTAAAATTTGTAAAACATTCTACATATTATTATATCACGCAGTAAACATGTTGTTAAGGATAGATTTAATTAGTGCTCATAATTAAGTTGTAAAATCACGCCTGGAATCCTCGAAGCGGTAGGCAGAGGAATGTAGAAAACTCCCACGTTTCACCCGTTACGTTTACGTTCCATTATGGATTAGGTGGTAAGCCTGTTGCTATATATCTAGACTCCAAGCCTCTACTAGCAAATCTAAATTTAAAAAATTAATAGTGACCGACCCGAGAATTGAACCCAGGATCACCCGATCGGCAGTCGCACTTGCAACCAACACGACCATCAAGGCAGTCAAATATTCAAAATTAAAAATGTCGTTAGTGCAGAATTTGCTTAATTTTTTTTATATTCCTTCATCTTTTGTAACGGCTATTCATAATGTTTACTTCAAATCGCGTGTACCTAATAAAATATGAAAAAATTCAAATGTTTCATATCGTCCTTCTATTCTGAGAATCCATTAGTTCCGTTCTCTATTATTTCACAATTCGGTCCATTTAGAAGTGGTTTTACCACATTTCTGGGCCCAGCGGCTTCGTCTTTTTTTCTCTGAACCTCAAAAGGGATCAATTAGTCACGCCGTGATGCCATACAAAAATGTTCCGTTGTAGTGGCTGACCGACTATGATAGATTTACATACAAGCCGTAGACATTTGCTGGAACAGGAGCAATCGGAGTATTAGTATTAGCATATTAAGGTGATGTTTCTTATAAAATATCTGAATATCAAAAATTAATGGCAGTATTAATTATTTTACGTCTAGTCTATTTCTATAAATGCTTATACATTTTCTTGGGTTCATTAGATTAGGTAGGTACTTCATAAAACAACGAATAGATGTTAAAATTAGTTTCAAAAGCTTTAAGTAGCCAATGTTTGATATTCTACTGCAAATTATTCTTACATCTGCTTCTGCTGGTAAGCAGCATCACTTGCAACATTAAGTTCAGACTCGTAGTACGTAGTAGGCTCTAACGTACAACACATTCCTACATACTTCTCTGAAGTGTTAGTTCCTCAATTCCTTCCTCCATAAAGATTTAGTTCCATTTAAAATTGAATGTCATATTACATAGAGTGACGCAGTCAATGGTCATTCCGGTCTATGGTCAGTGACCAATTATGTCCACATGACCTGATGATCGTCTGCTTATTTAAATAATTTAAGCCGCATTAATTCACGTACTTTCTCACGGCGGGTACGAATTCAAAATCGATTCAGTTTCTTTATATCGGGCTGCATACAATTTTATTGCCCATTATCTACCCTACGGCACCTGCTGTCCAAACTTTGACCTCTTTACATAATTGTCTTCAGAACAATCTGAAACCATCCTTAGTGTTACACACACAAGAATTGAGTTAAATTGCATTTGAATAAACAAATAAAAAGTGGTATTGTCCGTTCGGTATTGTACGTTTAATGTCACCGTTCTTAAATGGACTCTAATATTAATGCCACAGAGTTCAAATAGATTAGACGAACACAAAGCTATAGAAATATGTCATCGTGCTTGCGATTCTAGTCTGTATTGTGAGCATGTTAAGGTTTTAAAGATCGGTCAAGTACAAATATGAGTGCGCTTTCCCATGCTCAAACAAGGGTTATTGTTTTAGGTGATGCGCGCGCGCATGTGAAGATGGCGCGGGGGAGTCCGCTCCTCTTGCTATGGGTGGTCGCGGCGGTCGCCGACAGCCAACACGGTGAGTACTTTGTTGTTACCGATCGCATTGTAATTTTATTTTCATTTGTCATTGCTAATGGCGCCTTCTGTCTCTGTTTATAGTCGAGTCCACGTTTCAGAAACAATTCCATAGAGAACTTTATAAAGTAAACGGGATAATTAGTTAAGTTTTAGTTGACTTTTATTTACTACTACACATATAATGGTAGAACTCGTAAAGACAAAAATAGTACTGTTACGAAGATCGCACTTAAAAATGTAGAAGATCCGGTCGTTTTTTGCACCGCGCCGAAAATCTGAGAGTCAGAGAAAAAAATTAAATGATAACGTAAAAATTTACTAAGGGCGTTTTCACCTAATCTTAAATTAGATAAGTGGGTACGACAAAAGAGATAGCTGTCACCAACTTTTTGAGGCTCTTTAGATATTTCTCGCTTTTTAGTCAAAAAACTCGCTCGAGAATCTTGGTACAAACATTTCAATGGAACCTTGTGTGAAGGTTCCGTATCAAATGCTAGATAATTAAAACAGGACTTGTATATTGAATTTCATTAAATTAAAGGTTGAAATTCAAAATTATATTTTCGTAAAATATAACAGTAAGAAAAGTAACTCTTATTGTATCCTTATTAATGTTTAACATTACATTGTAAAGTCTAACATTGAAGTGTTACCAAACATTAAATTATTTGATTTGTGAATTGGAGAATGAAAATGGAACTATGCAGATGACCTTCAAACAAATTAGTCCTTGTACATAACATGTTAAGAAAAATGCTACCAAAGATCCCTAAAGCCAAAAAAGCCGTTCAAAATTAGAAAGGAAGGTACGAAGCGACGATCTCGCAAAAAACATTTAATCGTGACGATGTAAGTGCTACTTCCGAACACGACTATCCCATTAAAGCTATCTATAGAAATGCTATTATGTTTCTCATGTCTTAAGATTCAAACTCACTCAAAGATAAATACGTCGGAGATTAAGACGCAAAGACTAGGGGAGTTGTTTCAGATTCATCGAATAGCTAAGAGAGAAATCGAAATATATTTTTTTTGGATTAAATATCACTTGCTATATCGATGAAAAAAACATCTTGAAGAAACCTACAGACCTTAGAGGTCCCAAAAGTGTTATTTAAAGCGTGTGAAGTCTGCTAACCCAAACTTGGCTAGCGTAGCAGACTTTAACTCCCTCAGGGGACCCATATTACAACAGTAGAATGATAAGAATCGGAAAAAAAATTATAAGTAGTTTTAATATTTATGTATTTTAATCATGACTAAGTTTAATTCTAATACGAGAATATTTTGTAGCTCATCGTAGATCTATTGGAGGTAGAACTGGTCGAGGTGCTGCGAGTAATTGATGAAAGCGAAGCAGCAAATCAATTTTATTAAGATTACAGCAATTTATAAACTCGAGGTGTGAGAATGATCAGATTAAATTTTATTATTATAAGAGAGTCTGTTGAAGCTAGTAATTATTTAAATGACAAAATTTCATGAGAGACATTTGATCAAACGTGGTGCGATCGACTAGGGTTTGTGTTAAATTTTTATATTCAAATTTAAAAGTTATGTTAGAACATAAGGTTATAAAGCGTATGCTTTATAAGCTATTTATAAAATAACGTTAAGTTTAAAACAAATCATTAAAGAATTTTATATATTGAATAGATGCGTTACATTGAGGGAGGTTGTTCTCAATAATAATCATATGGTTTAAATAGTAAAAGAAATAATTATTAAATGCTATGTTATACTTCAATACGGAACTTAATATCTGAGATGAAATTGCTACAAGCAAAGAGAATATATGAACTGGAAACTACACTCGTATATCAGAAATAGAAATTTAAAGTCCATTTACGTTGAAATACGAAACTCCACCACTCCCAGCTGGCGTGAATGAAACGGAAAATAATAGCTGGAGACTCCCAGGAGATGCCATTATAACTCGACTAACAAAGGGATTATCTTGTTTGGGAACCTCTTGACGGGCACTCGACGACTCTTTGTATGTATCGTGTTACATTTCCAATGTAAAGGTGGCTATTCAAGCAGTTTTTGTAGGTGTGGTAGTCCTTTGTATTTTTTCAACGTCAGGGGTGAGAATCCGTCGGTCTTGTTTCTCAAAGGATACATTCGGTGGTAATTTTAGATCTTGGCTTGCACCTTGTTACATTGTTAATAGAGGATGGTTACTTGTGGAAAAAGATGTTTAGAAGACATTCACATTAGGGGTAATTTCTGCTCTGTTTCTCTCCGAATTTTTCCCACATAAGAGTATCTAAGTTGTTGACTTAAATACCCTTCTTGTTTCTGACTCGTTAAAGTCAAATACAGTAACATGGCATCTAAAGGTCAGTTATTCATCATACTTTCCACAAACAGATGTTGTCTTTCTTGAGTCCGATCATAAACTCGTAAATATGAGAGAAAGTTCTATTACTATTTTAAGTATTGGCAACGCCTCTTGTTTAAAATCAAAGGTCAAAGACAAATAGCTTAAAGAAATTGGATTTTACCATATTAAATCTTGAAAAATAAAAGTGAACCTGTTATGGTGCAATATTATGCTATACCAATGGAATGGCATAAATGTCTATGGAGATTTTTACTGTTTCCACATGTACTTATTCACAATGCAACAACAATCCAAATATTGTTACATTATAATACATTATATTACATAATATTCTTACATTTGTGTTAATAATTTTTTTCACAGACTAATTTATGACGCAATACTTTAAATATTTGAACATAGTAACAACATTTATATTATGGATAATAAAATGGCATAGGTTGAAAGCTTAAAATTACTGAAATGTAAATTTACATTAACAGACAATGAGACAGTTAAGAGTGGTGCCCATTTAACTGTGACTCATAATACAATAACAGAAGACCCTTACGAGCTCAAACGTCCCCTAACATTTGATTTACTTACGGAAACGTAAAGCAAATCGCTCCGCCCACGGCTCCATTAACTAGTTCGAGTGCATCTTTTTATGTCTCCCTCGGCGCTAAGTGCATTTACGAGTAAACTGCATCAAGTTGAGTGAAGCGTCTTCGCGTAGACGGATGCGAAAGCACCAAGCCTGAATGTTTTATTACGCCTTCCCTTGAACCGATATATCAGAACTCACGTACTCGCCTCTCGTGATTTATTTCTCTAGCTCATAATATTGTTCGGGTTTATCGGCACAGTAAAAAACCAGACGGCATGCCACAGTCCAGAGGAGAGTAACGTCCGATATCTACACCATTAGACTAACACTGTTTTATTCGTTCCATATTTGGATCGAGTACCACTTACTATGTGTTATTGCTTGTCTGTGTAATGTTTAGTGATAAAAATGTGAGTGAGCCGTTAAATAAAAATTTAATAGCTCCTATTACTCAATAACTTATTTCAATACAACGCACAGGTTTAGTGGTCAGATAACGTTGAAGTGCTCGAGTCGCATTAAAAGATAGACACACGTAATACGTATTAAATGTCTGTACGAGGATCAGTATTGAAATCTCGATGTTAATGACTTAATCTATAAAACTTAAGTAATACTTAGTAATATACGATCGGTAT
This sequence comes from Mimoniades nurscia nurscia, assembly GCA_018246595.1. Lineage (NCBI taxonomy): Eukaryota > Metazoa > Arthropoda > Insecta > Lepidoptera > Hesperiidae > Mimoniades > Mimoniades nurscia. The sequence continues at coordinate 5,285 of DWFO01001643.1, read as the reverse complement.
AAACAAGACGTGAATGTTATACTGATAGTACTGTTTCATCTCTTTGAAGGTATAAAAGATAGCTGACGTACTGAACGTGGCCGAGCGTGTAGAATACGGGGCAGATGTTGATTAAGTATTTCCCATCAATAAAGTCCTCCTCTATCTAAAATAGCATCGAGTTCAATCGTAATTATCCAAATACCGGACGGAATGACAGGGGACGGCCTCTTTTAAATAGACAGCGGCGGATAAAGCCAATTTGATGAGTTTCAGTTTGTTTTTAGATCGCGTAAGTAAACACCTCAAGAATTTGAACATTCATCAGAAAGCACATATTTCACTTCGTTTCGTGGCGATAAGACATTTCTCTATTTCCATTAATATTCTGATTGTGTTCCATTCGAATGTGTTTTGAAGACGAAGTATTTTAAAACTAAGAAAACATTATCTACGTTAAGCTGACGGCATTCGGGTCCGATTGGAATCTTAACGCAAATAGCCGTGGTCAACGATTAAACGGTTCTCGTTGCAATTGTAATCATCTGTTAACATTGATAATAAAGACATGCCATTGATTGATCTCATGAACTTTCTATAGCCCTGCGATCACACAGCCGATGCGCAGACATTTATTTACAATTTACAATCGCTTCGTGACTTGCATCCACTGGTTTTACTTTAGCTTCTAGTAACATCGCTTACCGTAGTTCCTCCGTCACCATTAAAATTGTACAAGCTATTACCGTTCTTAACATAACACTACAATGTCTTTTATAGCGTGCACGGTAATAAAGAAATAGTTGCCACCGATTCGTGTTCTTGTAAATGGAGTTTCGTCACTTACCAAGATAACACTTGAACGCAGTCACTTATAAGCACAGTAAACACTTGATATAAAGGGCGACCTGAATAACGAAGTGACTGATTTAAAATATTCGAAAGCTCACAAGCATCTTCACATGACAAGCGTCAGTAATACGTATCAATTGGTAAACGTTAATTAAAATTTTGTAAAAGGTTCGGTGCCTTATCACACGACGTTCTGATGTTGCGTAAGAGGCGAGAGGGTACAAACCGGTTATCAATCAAATCGGCGCTAAAAACCAATTAAACTTGACGCACAGTCGCTGATGAAGTGGTTACACAAACCAAATGGATAATAGATGTTCGATGCGGGATAAGCAGGTCTTAATCAAATGCCTGCTCGATTCAACGTCTAACAGAAATCAACTTACCTACGTCAGAATAAGTGAACGTGTGACAAGGGCCAAAGCCCTGTAATATTGATTACATTCATGATTACATAAAGTTTGTTCGTTTAGGGAATACCTACGTCAATATCAATGCTCCTATAATATTCTTGGGAAGTGGAAGTTGAAACTTGATACAGCCATAGCAACGTAACAATAGTTCCCCAGCATTAATATTCAGTTGAAATTAATTCGCCGCGTATTAATAAAACAAAGCGTTTGCAGGAGATTTTGAAATAAATGGACTTATTAAATATTCTAACGATGATAACTATAACCAATATGAATCACATGGAGCTGATGAACTAATGTAAATGTTGCGATGCGAGGATTGTAAAATATAATATCTAGTTGATCATAGAGTCCCATTTATTCTACTCTGAAAAGCAAATTGGCATCTTCTATGTATTTCGTTTCCTAAATATAGATTTCGAAAGAAAAAGTTTATATATTCGACTAGAACTTTAGTCAGTACCTCACTATTACATACAATAAAATAAATTTTACAAATAACATTGGAATTTCTCAGGCGAATTAGAATTTTAATGATTTTAATACGATAGCCACAATCGTAGAACGGGAAAAGGTCTCGGAACAAATCCCATTAAGGAAAAATAGATTCCAGGAGGAAATAGCATTCGGTCCCCACGAAAACGGAAATAGAAATATACTGAAAGGAAGTGAAACTAATTAAGTTATCCTCGCTTCACGCAACTTGCGGTTTATTTTCGTACCATTCCACTGCTCAAATAATAATACAATGCTAGAGGTATTACTGTCAACGCTGTTAGAAGAGTAACATACACTGATGTGCTGATAACAATTTCTGAGCGAAATTATATAGAGGGTGAAATGAAATTTATCGAACTTGTAATTTTAACCCTGAAGCATTCACTTTTGGTCGATTTTCGATTGGATAGGCAAGGATAAGTAAAGTGGGGTATACGGTATCCAAATATCTATGTTTTGCGAGTAAACAGGCGTGAGTGATGCGGCAAGCCAGGTGCGGACTTTTGAGAGAAATCGATGCCGGTACTAGGGGTACGTGTTATTATGACAGTTGCCGTTTATTTTAACTGACACAGGGCATAATTAACGTTCTCCAATTAGAACGTGTTTAAGTTCGAGAGGACTGCCTGTGCTATTAACGCTTATTGGAATAACATAAGCCGAACACTTAGCTGCACACATTGATCATTCCAAGCGGCATTTTCTACTGCATGATTGTAACTTGACTAATGATTAATGAGATATACCACGATAACATTCATGAGTATTTACTAGAATAGATTATAACCTATAAAATTGTGAACAATAGGGAAATAATTTATTACATAATTTATAACAGAATACTTTTGCATATATTAATCTAGTCAGGACTCAACCTTTAACATTCTACATTCCAACACGATAAAGCTGTTTATTGCAGACATTAGACGTAATACAATTATTTTTTATATATTAGCTCCTTAATAATTTACTGCCTTACTTATTGCTAACTGCGTCATTGGTCGTGTTGGATGCAAGGACGACTGTCGATCAGCAGGTCCTGGGTTCAATTCACGGGTGGGGCACTGTAGAATTTTTCTAATTTAGATTTTTTTGTAGTATCTCGGAGTTTAGATTTTTTCCCGGTGCAATAGGCTCACCACTTATTTAATAGTGTGATGTAAATGTAATTAGTGAAACGTGGAAGCGCACTCTTCTCTTCTTCCTACCTCTTCGAGGGTTACAGGAGTGATGTTACGTTTTTTATGTTATATGTTACGTCTTAATAATGTAGCTCTTGAAACACTTATAAATAGTAGGTACTATTAATTAAGCTGGCCTGTCAACAGATAAGCAATCTGGAGGTCAGGTCTGGAAACAGTCTTACCGGGGTTGCTAAATTACTTTGAAATAGTTAACTGAATTAAAATATAATGGTTACCCATAAATTTATGTTGTATTTATTTTGTTATAGATGTATCCAGTTCAACGGAACCAGAACATACAACAGCACCTCCAACACCACCTGTACCCCTTCGTCCAGAATACGCACATCCAGCTGGCGTAGAAGCCTTAGACCCTTACAATTCGGAGAAAAACCACCCACCACCACATCACAGAGATTATTTAGAAGAGGACTATGACCACGATGCCCACAAAGAAGATGATCATGATAACAGAGAAGAAGCGGATGAGCTGCCGTCTCTATCTGGAGATCATTTGCTCCAAAGCTCAACAGATGATCTACCAATGTTCCTACTAGAACCGCAGCATGCATTTGTAGTTCGCAACAAACCAGCAATGTTGAGATGTCGCGCTGCTAACGCATTGCAAGTGTACTTTAAGTGTAACGATGTACGATCTGTCGCGAGTACTCAGTTCGAATTTGTCGATCCTCAAAGTGGTGTGAGAATCGTTGAGGCTGAGTGTAATGTGACTAGAGATCAGTTAGAGGAGTATTTCGGTGAAGATAGATTTTCTTGCACGTGTCACGCTTGGAGCAGCCGTGGTGATATTCGAAGTCAACCCGCCATTGTGGAATTAGCTTGTGAGTATTATTTATCATTGTTAAATTTAATATTAAACTGCAGTTCTCTATAATGTTTTTCTGTTATGTGACTTCAATCAGTCCAATCTAATCCAATCAAACATTTGGTTATCTTGGTAGAATATGATCTAACCAGTCACATCCTACAAGTAGGAAATAGTGAAGGAAGCCAAGTGACCACGTAGCAAATTGGATAATACGAACGTTTCTTAATATTTTTTCCTAAGGTGAAGTCTGTCAACCCACACTTGGCTAGCGTGACAAGACTGCGGCCTTAATTCTGTCATTCTGAGAGGAGACTGGTATTGTGAGAGGAGACAGTGGAATGATAAAAAATGGCCGAAAAAAAGTGTTACTTAGCTAAACACGAATGCAGTAAAATTAGCAGAATAATATAAACTATGATATGACTATGACATGAATATTTTTATATTATAATGATATATACATTCACATTTATTTCACATTTAGTATTTGCTTTAATCTGTTTTTCACCTGAAAACACATATGTATATGTATATTTACAAAGACACCAAAACCTTTTGAAGCCGGAGAGTACGAAAGGAATAACATTCATGAATAACAAACAGGCCGATAATTTCAAATCAGATATTGGAATAGCTTTTAAAAATCATATTTCCGGAGCAAATGGCCTGTGATGTAACGTTTCATCGAACTTCATAATTCCTGAGTTCCGTTCGTAAATATAGACTGACACACTTTCATTTTTCTTCTACCATGTTTGAACCATGATGGTTCTTTTATAGCTTTGGAAACGGAAGACGCTTGTTATTTATCTTGTGTTTTTCCTTTTTCTTTTTCTCTTTACTTAATTATGTTGTTCCAGGAGTTTTTTCTTACTGTGTACATAGATAACAGAAAATCTATGTTTAAGTGTACACATATATGTACCTTGTATTTGAAAAATGTTTCATAAACCAGATTCTCCTAACTTAGACTTCAGACCAATTTTAACATCTACTGTTAATTCAATTCCGAAGAGGAAAAAATTTGATTCATTGAAGTAAATAAGTTTAATTTTAATTAAAATATATCTTTCAACTAAGACTTTTAAAGGATTGAAAGTTGTCAAATTGAGACGCATTGATCTCAAGTGGAAATTTCATTTACAACAAAGTTAGTTTGACCTTAATAACAAAATATTATACATAGGGGACTCTTTAACTAATTTAATAACGAAACTCTCAATTTGTTTCCTTCTAGATTCAAATTGAAGATACATTTTTTGTAGACTAAAGTAATAATGAAGCGAATCTCACTCGAATACTCTGATTTCAAACTCTCGGTATTAATATAATTAATTAGAAGTACTATGAGATTTTTATTTTTAAAATATGCGTCTTGCAAAATGAGTTACATTGTATAATGTAAAGTAATTTGATAGGCCCGTTGGTGCAGTAGTTAGTGAACCTGACTGTTGCGCTGGGGGTCGTGGGTTTCCCACCCAGAATAAATATTTGTATGATAAACACAAGTATTTGTTCTGTGCCTGGGTG
>DWFO01001642.1:0-15308 GCA_018246595.1 Mimoniades nurscia nurscia | reverse complement strand
TCTAAATTAGAAAATTTAGTAGTGCCCGACCCGGGAATCGAACCCAGGACCTCCCGTTCGGCAGTCGCACTCGCAACGAACACGACCAACAAGGCAGTCTAATTAAGACTATGTAATCTCTGTATGTAACTGCTCCCCTCGATAGAGAGAAGATTTTCAGAATAAAGTGGTCGAGAACTTTACGAAAAACCCCCCAAAATTATGTTATATACAAATTATTAAATATTTGTTTTAATAATTGATAACTGTAGGTATTGTTTCGTATATGTATGACATTTATAAATTACTAGTTGACCCGGCGAATATTAAATTTAAATATAAGATTTATTTAGATATATTTAGATTTAAATATAATATTAAGATAGTTCAATAACTAAAAATAACAGGGAACCAATAGAAAACTCAATAAAATTGTTATAATATTACAACTATTATTTTCTACTACTATTATTGTGTACCGTTATTATTATGTACTGTTATTATGGTATATCCTTATTATTATATTAATTATTTCATTAATCACACTACAAAAATAGGTCAATATGACATATTTTTTTACTGTCCAATGTTAATGGTGCGTTCGGAAGTTTTCGCAGATGTCGAGTTAAAAAAAGTATGTCTTGATATTAAATAAATTAAAAAGTATTAAATGGCAGACGAAACAGTCAAATGAGTATGCTACGGGTCTTTAATATTCCATAGTTAGACTATCTATCTTTTTTGCTTAATTAATATTTAATTTGGTATGGGCATAGAAATTTTTTTTTTGCTATTTTCCTCATATTGTTTAGGTGCGACTTTTGTCTTAACAAAAACCTTTCTCAGACTTCATCAAACACATGAAAAAACAAGTCAGACAAATCTGTTCAGCCGTTCTCGAGTTTTGCGCTTAGCAACACTTTTTATTTATATACATAGGTATTGTAACAACGTGATGTAAGCAAGTCCCCGAACCCTCTTCAAGGTTTGCATTCGTCCGGTCGGTCCGTCCGGTCCTAACCTATGACGCCCCAATCTTCGCTCACGCACCCTCAACCATATTGGACAAACTCCAAGTTGTCCATCTGTCGTAAAGCATTAGACGCACACTGGTGCGTCAGAAATCCACAGGGACTTAGATCTCCCCACCATACAAACCTCATCAAACAGTACTCGGAGAACTTCTTCAAAGTTTCCGAGAAACACACAAACCCCCTTATAGCGGCGGCAGCGGATTACTCCCTTCCTCCTCCCTCTCGTTACACAGTCCGTCGGCCGAGGAGCGTCCTCACCGACCCCCCAAACAAACTCTCATCTGACCTGGAATGCCTTCTGGCAGCCCAGAAAAGTCAGATGAAATACCTCTTCCGGCTGGTGTTCGTCCTTCTGATGACACTGGTACAACCCCGTCAACACGTAAGTGTTATTAACCATGCGGAAGCTTCCTAGGGAGACCCACTAGCACCCCCTCAACTCACCCAGAGGGGGGCGCTTCCGATGAAGGGTTCAAGATGCTTAGGGTCAAAGCCAACCCCTAGGTGGTGTTTAGTGGGTAGGCACGGGATTCTCCCCTGAGTCCCACATAACCACTGCGAGCGGTCGCAGTGGCATGCTTAGAGCGTCACCACCTCCCTTCCGTATGGAGGGTAGCCCTTTTCCGCATTGACTGGGCACAAAAAAAAAAGACGTAGACGTAAGTTTGTAATATCTATGGTACCTACACACGTTTCTAAAAACATGAAACATGATCAGAATATGGCATACAAACTGTAATCTTATTACAAAATTAGCTAGCAAACCTAAAAATATCTTTATGTCTACACTATCAAAAATAATTCTTCACTAAATACTAAAAGAAAGACGTCATTGTATATCTAATTTGTGATATTACTGAATTAGATTACTCCATGTTAGAAATTAGAAATTATAAATACTCATTGGAAAGGTCCCGTAGTTTAAAATGTAACCAAATTGTAGCTATTCTCAATGTATCCCTACACCAAACTGACATTCTTTTATGTGATCTGAAACGATGTCTACAGTTTCATCCGTTATTCTTCCCGCATCCCGTAGGATTTTTACCAAATTCGTCATTGTAAATATTGTTTTGATTTCTATGCCGTGACTTTTTAGTACTCTAACGCCACCTTGTTCACGGTCGAGAACTATTACAGCGTGTGACACAACCAGCCCTTCACTTCTCAATGCATTAACCGTTTCTAACAAACTGCCGCCAGATGTCACTACGTCCTCAACAACTAAACAGTTTTGATTCCTATGGAAAACACCTTCGATAATTTTCTTAGTCGCGTACAGTTTTGTTTCCTTCCTCTTCATGATCATCGGTATTTTGCCGTTCACGGACATCACTGCAGCAAACGGGAGAGCCGCGTACGGCACGCCACAGAGAATGTCATAGTTAATATCGGAAGCTAAGTTGAGCAGTTGCTGCGATATAGCCATCTGAAAGGAAGTCCATTAATTTAATGACAAATGAAATGAAATTAGATCATTTGGTATATAACTGGGACATAAGTCTTTTAGGATAATATCGGAACAAGTAACTAATTGACGGCTGCTTGTCATAATGTACGTAGGTAGATACATATGTACCTATATAAAAAAATCTGGACCGATTCATATTCGTATCTGAACAGTAGGGTCCTTTTTCATCGTATATCTCCACTAAGCAATGAATTTTCACAAATTCCACACAAAGTGCCAAAAATTTGGTGATCTAAGTTACTTATAAATGTAACAATTAGTATCTATCACAAGGTTATGGTGGAAAATAATACATCGTAGTACAATATTTTTGGAAATTTGCTTCAGGTATTTAAAATTACATGTAAAATACTAAAAATAACCCATGGATGTGGTTAAGATGTCCACGGCTAATATAAAATAAAACATCTTTATAAGAAAGATACCCATAAAAGAAACTTCTAAAGTAAAATAAGCCACATTATTAGGTATATTTTAATAACTGTAGGTCAAAGATAAACACGGATATCATTAAAGGCGCGCCAACATTATAATCGTTTAAGTCATTATGGCATACATTATACATACATACATAACCTAAATATCGATAAAGCATTAAATTAATATGCAATAACAGTAATATTAATTGCCAGTCAACTATTATCAATAAAAAAAACAAACGAAGGGTTATGCGCGCTGTATGTATTTAGCATTATTTCATAAGGTAACTTTTAAGTTTGTAAACAATAAAATAATTGTTTCGCAGAACCTAACAAAAATCCACTTTTTGGGTGATATACAAAATAAGACAAAAACAAACGATGTCTAATTTTTGGCTGAATGAGCGCGCGACTTTTGTCATGATTTTCTCTTTCATAAACTAAAAAAGTGGAATGTCACGCTTCTGACATTTAAGTCCTAATTGGTGTTGGCACGCGAATTTTTCAAAGTAGCGCTTTTATTTATTAATGACTAGAGGACCGTATTTAAAATACAGAACATGAAATAATCACGAACAAAGTTATACAATAATTTATTTGTTTACTTATATCAAGAGCTCTTGCCAGTTGATTCGCGCGGTATTAATACGAATATAGGAAGATTTATTGACATGATATTTCCAAAAAAAAATAAAGTACATGGTATAAACATGTAGAGCTTAACGATATCTTGGGGCGATGCACATACAGCCATCTTGAGCGGAATAGTCAGAGCCTATACTCGTATGTTGATACCAAACAGATGAAATACATATTAGGTACATTCCTAAAAAATTTTTTATTGATTGCCACTTTTGAGATACTGGAGTTCAGACTAGAAAAACTTTTATGACAGATCTTATATTATCTTTTTGCGAATTTTCTAAAATTTTCATCCTTTATTCGGTTGTCATTTCTAAAGAACGACAAAAATAAACACAAATAACAAATCTCGGCAATATTTCGATAAACACGAACACGAGTAGTTATCGATAGACGCCGAAGAAATACAATATACATATGTAGTAATATACACATATGTATAAAGTTACGTTTGACTTTGACGAAGGGCGAATCGAATTATTTTGAGCGATCAGTTTATTCACAATCCGATATAATAATGTTAAGTATTTCTATCAGGTATCTATTACACGGTATAATGGCCACTCTTTTTAATTATGTTTTGTACCATTTTGGTTTTAAAAACATCCGATCCATCGCGTTACTGAATTAGTCATGATCGTATATAATTTTGTAAAGTTTTTTTTTATAAGTGTCAATTATCACTCATATTGTGGGTAGTTGTTAATACATACTCACTCGTATATATGTTGTGTCTCTAGCTATTGACGTGGTGTTTACAAGCGAGAGAAAGGCTTTGGGGCAGGACAGTAAACACACTGAAATGCTGCCAGATAAGTAATTAGTGGATAGCGTAGGTAATAGTGTTTTGGAAGTAATTGTGAATGTAAACATTATAATACTCGTAATAATAATAGTTCCTGAAAAACTGCCTCGTGGAGCGAGTGGTTATAAGTACGACTGCTGATCGAGAAGTTCAAATCCTGCGTTGATCCTATGGGATCCTTCTATGGGATTTTTCAGACCTTCAGTCAAGAGAATATTATTTATAACATCCCTACTAATATGTATTATAAATGTGAATGTAAGTTTCTTTGTTAAGCTTTCACGCGAAACTGCTTAACCCATCGTCCTGAAACTTTGTACCTATATTCTTGGAAGTAATATAGGATACTTTTTAAAATATTTTTTTTACGAAAGAAAAAAAATATTTGTTAAAAAATTTCAAAATATAGCTTTTCAACGCCGTCTAGCATTCCAGTAATGAAGTTCCAATCCTGAGTACTGTAATACTGTTGCACTGTATTACCGACGGTCACGTCGATATCCAGGGATTCATTTTAGAATTTTGGAATTCCACGAGCAGGATGTCGCGGGTACAGCTAGTAATTTATAGGTAGGCAGAGGAATGTAGCACTTCCATGTTATACGTTTACTGGAATAGGGGGTGAGCTTATTGCCACACATAATAAATATATAGTACTAAAAGTTTTAAAGTCAAATAAAAAGCGTGGAATTACCGTGAAAGGGTGTAATTTCGTAGGCTATAATTCAGCAAATTGGGACCGAACTAAGCGCTTTGCGGTAGATTGAAAATTTTGACTCCATGCCAAGAGCCGGCTAAGTAACGTAGCGAGAAGAGAAGCTATATTGAAAATTGAGATAAAGTTTTGTGAGAATTGTAATAATGATGGCGAATGAAGACGGTGAGCGTGAAAAATTAGATGTACTCGTACATTTTTTATTTCTCCGCCAAAACATATAGAATACTATGCGAATTTTGGAACGTGTTCATTGGAAGGATGATTCCTTTTGGGACGTCTAAACCGATTTGAGATATGTTCGAACATAACTAAGGTTTTTCCACAATGACAATTTTATATTATCAACTAGCTGATGCCCGCAACTTATTGTATGCATTGTTTATTATATTAAAAATACATAATATATTTTATTGACACAGAGAAAAAAACAAAAACATTTAAGGCAAAAATATACTTTAGTAATCTTTAATGACTGCACTATAATAGCTGTAATATTTATGACTAAATAACGGCAAGGCATAACAACTAAGATTAAAAAATATATCGAAATCTAGTCTTTTATAATAAATACTTAGCAGATAACCATTTCCATTTCAATCTTAATCATCATCATCATTTATACGAATATATAATTTCTCAAAGTAATTCTCGTCAAAAGACTACATCTTTTTTAATTATTTTTCAAAATTGACCATTCAAACGTTTTAAAGCTTATATTGGCTGCTATAGTTCTAAATTTTCTTTCAAGTGGATGCTAATGAAAGTCGTATAGAGAGCGAGGGGGGGTACTGAGGTTTGAGATAAGTAATATAAGGCTTACTTGTTGGTGTAGGTATTCCCCTATCAGCGGCGGATACGACAGGTATCTGTCTGACGCCATGTTGTAATACGAGCCGTCCAAGGGTGGCATGGGACTTGGGGCCGGCACGTAGTTTTGTTTGCCTGTTAACAATATAATATTAGAAATTTTAATAAGTTATATCTCATTATTATCTTGAATGTTGCTGAATTTGAATGCTTTTTTTTCATTTTCTTATCGGAGATATCGGAATTATGTTTACAAATAAATATGTTCCATAACTTAATGACAGCCGTAAAAGTTCTTTGTTAGCCAATTTTGAATGAAAAAAAAAGGTTGCAACATTTGAAAGAGATTCTACATTGGTGTAAGTTAGGTATGTTTGATAATAAACTATTGGTAAAAAAATTATCTATTTTGCGCACATAAATTCTGTAGACAGCGATACAGCATACCACTGCTGTTTTACAGCAGCAAGAAAGCTTTTAGAAATTAGGTAACATGACAACTCACCAGCACTCCTTCCAAGGGTGCTGTGTCCCGATATATCCTTGTGTCGATGTGGATGTGGAAGGGTTCTCGCATGGTCGCCTTCGTACACTGCATAGTTCGGCGGGGGATAGTCCAGTGGAGGAGGGATAACCAGCCCTTGCTCGTCCATGAGGTAGGCGTCCGTCTGTTAATAAAACCGTATGAACAAATGCTATTAATGTTGATAATGGTAAATGCACAGCAAAGATTCATTATTTAAAATTTTACAATATACTGACGATAGGCTTAACAGAGATATGCTCAAGCATTCTATCCCAATCACCCAAGTTATAAATAACATAAGTTATTACAGTTTCCAGGCTTCTAAGTAAGATGTTTCTCATTTCAAACGTACCTGATTCAACATATGTCTGTTGGGCATTGAAGGTACTTCCGGTATGGGCGGAGGCTGTCTGTCGTCGCCGTCGTCTTGCGAGTACGTTTCTGATTTCTCTGATACAGAACTCAGAGTTTCTCCAGTCATAGTGTCATTGTACGACGAAGGTGCATACATTTCTATGGTTGCCGATTTCGACGATTGGCCGGCTTGTTCTAATAAAAATTAAAAAGCGATTTGCAAATGTCCATGTTATTAGTTTAAAATAAAATGTTTTCGGAATTATACAATTGTAATATACCTATAAAATAGATGTACCAAAGTGTTTTAACATGTTTAAGCACTGGGTGTTCGAATCACTTTGTAAAATAATTAATTGACTCAAATGTCTTGAAGAAAGATTACAACCACTAAACGGAAAATTGTTATATTAAATTATTTCTATACAAAAAAATAATAAACATAAAAGAGAATATAAGAGAGAAATTAGATGATGTAATATCAAAAAACATTTTTAAACATTCAAACAAGCTATACAATGATATGATCACACTATATAAAACATTTACATACACATACATGAAAAGAGTAACGCTGTAACCACAAAAGAACTGTGTGTAACTATTCGTTTGCTTACAATATCTATAAGTATATAAGTGAAATTAGTGTTCGCATATGTTTGAAAAAATATAAGATTGAAATACCACTGCTACCCTATATTTAGTTACCCTACCCGTTACCCTACACCTAACCTGTTACCCCATATTTCTAATCGCAATCGTATAATATAATATATTAATATATAGCATGTATCGTTTGTCTTGTAGCTCTTGTTTTTGATCAATCAATAGATAAGCCAAGCGATTCAATTACTAAACTGTTTGTTGTTAAAATTAAACAATCGTTTTTTTACTACACGTGGAAGACTATTTTAATTAAAAAGGACCTCATTCTCAGTCAGCTTTCATTTGAGCTTGCTTACAGAAGCTACTTGGTTGTAAAGTTTAATAAAGGCTAACGTGCGAGAGCACAACGTCTACATATCTGCATGTTTTTGAATAATAATTGCCTAGGTTAGTTGACACCATGGTTTAAAATTTACAGTACCCGATTGTAGTGAAGTATATTTAACGGTTGCCATGGTGTCCGGCAGGATAACAGTATCGGATTTCGTTTCCTTGTGAGCAGATATTACATGAATAGCGAAATCGTATATCTGTTTTGATAAAACAAAATTTTCTCGATAGATATAACATCTCATGTGAATATAAATTTATAATGTGTCGTTATTAAAACATGATTGACGTTTGTCTCTAACCACGGGTGCCAAATCTGTGACAAGCAAATTAGGCGCGAACCGCATTCGCGACCGTGCAATACGCAATATAATAATGATAAACCGCCCAAGAGCAGCCACAAACAGTTCATTTGCAGCAACATGGATAAACACAGATATAATAGAAGTAAAAAATACGAACACTGAAAACTTACCTTTCAAACGCCGAGATCGTCTTTTCAAAATAAAACAAGCAACAAAAGCCGCGTTAATCAAAATCAATATAGCTCCAGTAATAGACACATACACAATGACAGTTTTGGACACGTCAGATGTTTCTACGTATTCTGTAGATACTACATTCAGCTCGCCTACTTCAGATGAAGCTAATGAGAGGAGAGAGAAAATAAAAGAAATTAGCAAACTAGGATAGAACAACGAAATGGGAGATAGGCAGATTGGGAAGACACCGTTTCATATAATGAGTTTTCTATTGTGTTAGATGGCCTTAGAAATTCAAAATTATTGTCAAAGAGTATTTTTATTTGTATGTTCTGATTGCAATTTGTTTAGTTCTATCAATAAGTGAAATATTTCAAAAGAAAGAATTATAATAATTTATTATATGAAACACGTAAAAATACAATTTAATCCATTTTCAATACCACAAAACATTGAAGTCTAGTTACCATTGTATTCATTTAGTACATCCCGAAATATTCTATAATAAACATAATATTGTTCATAATGAAAAGAGACAAGATTTTATAGGAGCCGCTTTATCTCATAAATTTATTCAGATCACAAACACAAAATATGATCACAAACATAAAATTCAAGTCGATTTACATTTAGTGAATATACCTCAAAAGTCTTAGAAGTTCAAAGTCGAACTAAATCGATAGACAACAAAACTAATTTTGTTGAAGTTAATAGTCTAACATTCTTTAACAAAAGCAATATAACTTGGTCGAACTACGTAACTTTAAAGCACCCTTTGTCACTATTAAAGAAACAACTTAGGTAAATAGTTAAATAACTATTTCCAACTCGACTTAACAATGTTGAAATCTTTATTAATAAACGTCTTAAATTTAATTTGAATGTTTATATTGACTTAGACGAATTTTTTTTGACCCCATCAGATAAAATTGCAATTACTCACACGATTCGCTAATTCTAACGTTACCGTAAATGCCTAACTTTTTAAATCAAATGTATTTCGGCAATAAGTTTAGAGGCCATTTTTGGCTTCATTTTATTTTCCTCTACGTTGGCTTATATTAGGTAACTTCAATATGTCTACGACATTTGTGTAATCGAGCTTACACGACTAACTTTCAAAGTTTGCTAATTACGTACAACTAAAATGAAATTAGAAAATACGAGTAGGTATTCTTTGACAATTCTCTTGAACAATATATTTGAATAAAACCATCGCATAATTTGCACAGTAAATATTAAAAGTAAATATTTTCGGTATCTCCAAATCCACCCCCGTGAGGAGTTTTGGAATCTACGACCACATCAATCGATTCAAACCTCTTATCCGTTTGTTTGTCCGTCTGTGGAGACAGAACCCTACTAGGAGCACGTTCAGCAGTATCAATGCCGTGCCCACTATAGTCCCAGTTATGATAAACACACCGGGAACATTGTAGGAGTTGTGCTCCTCATATTGCACTGAGGAAGGTATTACGTCTGTAGCGAAAGGTATCAACTCAGTAGCGTCTATTATTATGTAGTATAATTTCACCTCATGAAATTTGGCTGATCTAAGTTCCATTCATGTGGACCTATTATAAGTCTTGCTATACTGTTATTTATTATAGAAAAAAAATGTTCAAAGATAACAATTACTAGCTGAGGACGATAAAAAAGTAATGCACTTAGTTACGATATATAAAAGTGTAGACTTAGAAAAATAACGCTTGTCCACAAAAATAGCTTTTGAAGACTCTAGCAAGGTGCTTTAATTGTTATCTTTATGTTTTAATTATGTTTCTCTTGTATCTTTGAGTTTTATAATTAGGTTCAACATTTATTTAAATAACAGCACTTAATATTTGTATAAAAAATTATATAAATCTTTCATCATCATCATTCAGGTCAAATGTTTACTTTAATAAAATTAAGAGACTTTGGTGGTAAGTCATGAAATAAATTAAAGATAATATTTTCGGGGAAATTATGTAACACTGCAAAAATTCTAAGTATCTAACGCTGGAATTTGAATAGGAAAGCGATTTGAATTTTAATATAGAATACTCAATCCGGCACTAATTATTTAAATCGTGGACATAAATCCAAAACAAATTTTATCCACCGCTTATTGTACCCTTGATTAAATGAAGCAAGAGATTCCGATGTTTCACATTTTCGTTTTCGAAATTGAAACGTTGCCTTTAAGATTCTCATATAACTTTAATAACGGTTTTCTTTCATATTTATCATTGTGATATACATATATGTATGATACTTTGTTTGTTAAATTCAATATATCTTTAATATATTTTTATTTCAGCAACATTTGTATACCTGATTAAAATGTTTAATATTTAAAGACCAGCCAATTGTAAATTTTGAGTATATTATGGGTCTAAATTATAAATATTACATTTATATGTTAAATTTGGAAGCTTCTCGATTTGAATACTTACTCAGTGTTGTAGCTTTAGTGTCATCAGGCCTGTATTTACTTTGGCCAATTTTGTTAATGGCCATTACAGAGAAAACGTAATCCGTATTTTTTTCTAGACCTCCGATTGTATATGATGTTGAATTCCTCGGCATTACATCTTCGTATTTGTACGAATCATCATATATTTTTCTGGAACGAAAAATTCATATATTTTTCTGGAACGAAAAATTTAGCTAGCGTCTTTCTTAAGTGTACATTTACATATTACTTAATGTCGCTTCCAAATGATTCACGTTCTGATGTCAGAAGCTACTGCCAGTGTTACGCAAAAAGTCGAAATAATCAATGCTTAATATTTGCGAGAGTGAACTAAATTATTGATGTTGTGAACGGTGAACACTCAATGAGAATGATTAATATTTAGATGACTATAATAAGCCCAATAACATTCATACCAAGAAGTTCCTATAGTGGTCCCTTAATTTCCGTTGTAATAAGAATTAGAACTTACCGATATCTTATTCTGAACCAAGGGATTAAGCCTCCATCGAATCCCGGTGTCCATTCTAGAGTCACAGAGTTGTGCGTTACATTCGTGACACTTATTGATATGATAGGATCTGAAAAATATGTTTTCCATATATATCACGGTCAAACAAAATTAATTACTGTCCTATTACAACATCTTTATAAAACTTATCTAGCATATACTGAAAAATATGATTGGATTGCTTGTAGCGTCATATAATATTTGTTGTATAATTCACTTTCAATATAGTTGAAACTATGACCAAACGAAACATTAAATATGCAGATTGAGGTTAAATAGTACGAGTTGATTTGTGGTAGCTATAAAAGATAATCAGAGTCCCAATGTAAGCACCATTATTGAATTAAAAGAAAATTCAAAGAATAGAACAACTCGTAATACTTTAAACAAAAAAGATGAAAGAGAAAAGATGAAAAAGAAAACAGGAAAGAGAAATGTTTTAAATTTGTTTAAACATATCGCATATACAACAAAGATTAAGAGCAAAATCAAGTAAATGTAAAGACTTAAGGATAATTTAAAAAATGATATTCGAAAAAATGTGTGCATGTAAGTAGATACAAAAAAAATTAGATTGTTCCATTTTCACGTTAAGAAATATCTGATGATACACCCACCTGGAGCGCTGGTTATGTCTAACTTAACGGACGTCGTACTGAAACCCAGGTCGTTCCTAGCACCGCATTCGTACGACCCATAATCGGAGGAGCTGACGTCGTTGATGAGGAGGACAGAGGTGTACGTCACTGGATCTGTTTTGTGGAACTCCGCGTAGTATTTCGTCGACGTGTTCACCGGGAGTTTCGCGCCGTTCTTCGACCACGTGAAATTCGGCGCCGGTGCTGCCTTGCATCTAAATAAACGTAAATAGTATAATTTATGTTAATTCGACAAACTAATGGAACCCGCAACATATAAAACCCGTCGGTCGTTTCATTGACATGGTGATTGTTACATCATGTAACATAATATGATGTGTTTGTATAATATTAATAGATTATTACTAATGTTTATATATTATAATTTTACAATGTTAGAGGAATATTCCACGACCTTTAACAAGCTCTAGGCCATCGAAGTGCGAGGTGGAAGTCGAAACTATTAAGTTATAGCTTATCGACTGTTAGGTAAATAATGTATGTACAATAAATAGTTGTCTATTATAGAGAAAAAAATGATAAACTGAAAAGCAGTCGAAAACCAATAACTATACAAATTTTGCGAAAGCTGTTTATTATTCAAATACTTTCGAAATGTAAAATTCAGTGTTGCATAAACCGCGCAGTCAAAACTGTTTAATTTAACAACTGTGGTGATTAAAGTTCATTTAATCAGCTGTTAACCGCTTTTAGATAATGTTGTTAGGTTTTAGCGCTCAGGAGATTTTGAATTGAATTTTGTTGGAAAATTGGTATTGCCATTATAACTGCGTGAATAATTTATAAATTGTGGAATTGACGTAATAGGAAAATTGAAACTTAGGCGTTGGCGATTCGGAAAAAGCGTACGAAATTAGTAAATCTTCACTCACAAAAGAGACCGTCAATAGTAAATTTTTAGGAAAAAGATTTTCTGAGTGAATGTTACTTACTAATGTCCTTATTTTTATCATACTGCCAATAGCCTAGTGCCCACATGTACATATATACTCGTATATACATATATTCTCAGATAACATTATTTCTAAAGACAACTCAGATATTTCGATTATTTCTCAGAACAACACATGCTACGTAACTGCCCGCAGCCTTATTCCTAATCGGGCAGTACTCCACTAGGCAGTACACCGGAAATAATTCCGATTGTGGCTTAGATTGTTACATTTTACGTTATAAAGAGCTTTTTTCCAAGCTTTCCCGCCGAAAGCACCCTCTTGCATACTCTTCCCTTGCATGTCACCCCCTTTTATTAACCTAATTAATGACTTGTCGAACTTCATTACTTTTTAGTCTCGGTTTTTTGAAAATATGTCATTTCCTTTGTGCCAACGCAGCTTTTAAAGTGCACTGAGCTTGTGCGTATCCAATGTTTTTAGTAGGTTACATGATCAGTGAAACTATTTATGCTGTCCTCTACCTACTTCAGCAACACAAGTGTTCCCGTCCACTAATAGAAGAAAAACGAAGGAGCCACAAAAACCTTGGTATACAAATGTTTAATATTAACCTTTTTAATATTTTATTTTATATCGGTTTCTCAAAAACCTTATATAATACGATTGAAACTAGCAATACAAAACAACACTCGAATGCTACATATATTGTTTGATTTATTAAAAATAGATGTACGATTTCAAGTTTTATTCCGGAGGTAACAACGTGTCTCCTATTACCAGTAGAATATAAGCTTCGTTTGAGCCTTGAGAGATACTAGAGAGAAATCAAAACGAATACGAGTTTGTTCAATTGCTATTTAAAAGTCTGACTTCCTTAATAATAATAGCAAGCAGCGTTAGTACTTCAAAATTTATTATAACGACTGAGAAGTAAAATTAAATCAAAATACTCTTCTATTTTAGCATCGTTCAAAATTATATCTAAACATATCGAATTTTTGTACAGCAGATAGTTTAACCACTCACTTGCACGTTAATCTTCCCACTTGGCCAACATTGGACGCGGATTTGGCGAGACTTGGCGACGAATCCAATTCCGGTTTGAACTTGACAACTAGCATCACGTCTTTCTTCGTCACGCCTCCAATACCGTTGTTGACGATGCACTGGAAGCTCCCAACGTCCTCCCTGGTGGCTCCGTTGATTACCAAAAAGCTTGTTAGGTTCCTGGGCTCGAAGCTTACTGTTCTGGATGTTAAGTCGTAACCTATCCGCTCCCAACTCACATGTTCAGCAGTTAGCGGATTGCCTGTCAAAGATTGCTTGATTGAATTTTTATTACACTAGTAATGAAAACTCATTGCGCACACATCTCATTACACGGTTTCTTGTCCAATGTGATGTTTGGAGTGACAGACGTAATTACAATAAATTAAATTCTTAGTGTCTGGTGGTGTGACTTTGATAACGTCGTATAAAGACGCAAATTTTATTTTATAAGAAGTGTGTCAAAAGCAAAAATTCTATGACAAAGCTAAATTGAATCTGATGATTGGTAGTTTTCATAACGATTAACCACACCTCTGCCACATCTACTGGTAATATTTGCGTGTAATATAGGTCAAGAAATGTAATACTTAGAAAAAGGCATCTCTTAGAGTGCCATAGGAATAACAGGGTATTATCTATGTGATATTAATAACCATGTGATAGATCATTCTTAAGCTGCAACTAAATAACTTCTCAGCGCGGGTATAAAGTGTTTAAGAACTATTGGCATCAGCCTGTAACTCTAGTTCTAGAATTTCAAGTTAGTGCCCCCCCCCCCCTTCCCCTTTGTCGGAAGATTAAATTAGTTCGACAAACTTTAACGACGGTTAGTCAACGACATCGACTAGGACTGAACGCTTCATACGTCCAAGCGAATATCAAAATGTTTGTGAATATATTATCTACCTCTACATATGAGTTCCAACACGCCAGTGACAATAGTGATCGGATGTGGCATGAATAATTCTAAATAACTATATTAATTCGTTCTGCTTATTATTTAATATTTATTATCATTTACAAACGAAACCCAATACCTAAATGAGTTGATATTAATATTGTTCATGCGAGTATTTAGACAATAATCATGACGTTTTATATTTGAATGACACTATTATATCATTTGCCACAACTGATTAGGCGTATATTGGTTGCAGTATTTATCTTTTGACATAATTGTTAATATAATATATAGGCGCCAGTGATAACTACATGATCGATCAGTACAGCGATCGCAGTATTATATTAATTGAATTTAAATACATACAGTGGCGTGGCTAATATTATGTTGCATTAACAAATATACGATATTTTCCATTACCAAAAAATAAAACTAGTCAGAAATGTATGTATGCACTATGAGTATTTTTTTTAAATTATGTTATAATTAATTTTGCCTGCCTCGTTGGTCGTGTTGGTTGCAGGTGCGACTGCCGAACGGGAGGTCCTGGGTTCGATTCCCGGGTCGGGCACTATTAAATTTTCTAATTTAGATTTTCTA
>DWFO01001641.1:0-15311 GCA_018246595.1 Mimoniades nurscia nurscia | reverse complement strand
CTCCCACGTTCCACCAGTTACTTTTACGTCCCACTATGGAGTAGGTGGTGATCGAGCCTATTTCCATACACCGGGCCCATATCCAGTCGCCGAGCCACTATTAGAAAATATAAATTAGAAAATTTAGTAGTGCTCGACCCGGGAATAGAATCCAGGATCTCCCGTTCGGCAGTCGCACTTGGAACCACACAACCAACGAGGCAGTAACGTATATGTTTAAAATATGCAATATAAATTTTTTATTATATACAAAAGGCCAATCCTGACAATTATATGAATTTAATGCTTTTAGGATGTTATTTATGTTACTGCGAAAAACCACTAATAATACAACCAAACAAAGATTTTTCTGCAAAATTTGTCTCGTCATGCAAACGACCCACACGCTGTTTTGTTATTGTCATACTCAATAGTCTTAGGTACCTACAGTAAAAACTTGTGGCATCTATGGAGAAATGGTTAGCATTTTTTTTAATCCTCAAAGCTTACTTCTTGTAATCCCCAGTTTGGCAAAGAAATTTAGTACTCCCACGTTCCGCCATAGGTGCATTAACTTTGACTGCCTCCTTGAGAGTGCTGATCGAGAAGACCTGGATTCGATTACCGAATCAAGTACTTTTAGATTGTTTAATTTACAAGTTCAATTTAAAATTTCTAGTAGGCATGGGACATTGATTTGTTTCGGGTGTACGGCAACAGACTCATACCATATTTCACGTAAAAATAACTGTTGCAACATGGAAGTCTACTACGCTCCTCTGCCTACCTCTTTGGGGATTACGGGCGTGATGTGACAATGTTACGTTTTTAGTTTTAAAAACTTCATATTTCACTGTAATATTCTGCGTAAGCTAGAACAATTTTCCTCCTTTAGGTCACATTATATCAGGTCGGATTTTAGGGTGTAGAAAAACAAGTAATAAATTTATAATTTATATATATTTACTTACAACAAAACAATTGCTTAAAGCTACTTAGTAGTAAGAATAGAAGTTTTACTAATACCAAGGTGAAACACCCAAATGTCAGAACTATTCCAGTGGCTAGAATCATTTGCACGTCTCTTCTGCCAGTGAGATGACTGGAGCTTACGCCACCATGCAGCTCCAGTGTAGACTATCGGAAACACTGTCACGGATTTGTGGCCAAAACGGCTGTCAGATATTATTGAAAATAATCAGTCTTTGAGAAGGTTTATGGATTATTACCTAATGGAAACAACCAAAACCCTCTGATCAACATGCCCTTCTTCAAAATGGTAACACGGAAGCCCCACAGAAAAATTTGCCACTATTGATCAACCAGAGATGTGCCAACGGCACTTGGCATTGCTTTATATAATACATATATCAATGATATTAAATGAGCATGTCTTCAAATCTAAATTCACCACATAAAACATAAAAGACTGGAGAAAATAGTGGTACAGAATTAATTACAGAAAACTATATATAAATTGGTGAGTGTTTGTTATTACCATTATATTTAATATTATGTCAAATGTTCACGACATTCTGAGGTTTCGAAATAATTTCAAAATTACGACTGAATAAAAAATGTATCTTCACAATAATCAAAATTTTAACCAGAATAAATTATAATAATCAAACATTTCATACAATAAAAATAACAAACAATTAGTAAATAAGCATACCAAATTCCTATTCTGAAATTGTGCAGAGAGGAAAAATTGAACACCATAGACCTTAAATTGCCAACATGATACTGAAAATGAAAAAAAAAAACACGCAACTTTGAAACACAACGCAACATATTTTAAAGTAACAGGTAAAAAAACTTCATAATTTGTAATAATATTAGCAAATACTGATCACGAAATAAACGAAAATCACTTAATCATAGATGCTAATATTACGAGTATATCAACGGAACATAAACTCGAAAATTCTCGTAACTAGATTCTCGTACACGTTCAAGGTGCAATTTTCAATAAATAATTAATAAAAAATTAAATGTATCACTATGTAAAAAAATAACTATAAATATATCAAATAGTTTTTTAAATTACTTTTTAAATACTGTTTACAGTGCCGCATCCTAACCATGTCGATACGAAGACTCAGGTGTGGAAGTCAGTACATAGTACATATATGTCACCAACATAAATATTACCAGTAAAAAAAAGAGAACATAGAGTTATGCATTGTATTTTAATAGTTATCAAGATCATAATATTATGGCACACTCTAAACATGGCCATTTTTTAAATTCTCCTGTAATTACACATATCAATGCAAGTTTTGCATTAAGCATTGAAGCCATTGCGATATTAAACGTGAATTGTTAAATGTTGTTGGTTTAAATAGTTTCAATAAATAACCTTTTAATCATATAAATTTAATTTTAGATATAGCAATAAATATTTAACCTACCATTATCGAAATTTTGAATTTGCTTTAAAAGGTTGACTACTGGCTTGTTTACCTTAAAATCGTAATACATACATATGTCGTTAAATGTCGCTACATTTAATGTAGACGATGAAATGCGAAACGATTTTGACTCTATAAAGTACGAATTATGTATAAAAACATGAGTTTGTAAGTATTTATAACTATTTGTATCTTTATATTGGGCAAGTAACATTTTTAACTAGAGTTTAAAAATTTCCAAATTATTATAACAAATTTACCACTTTTACTCATGAATAGCAGAGATAAAATTAACTTGGAACAAGCTTAAACCAAATTACAGCAAATATGATGTTGATATAGACACATGCATATAAAGAGATACATGAATTTGAAAGTTATGCCAAATTATTGAAATGTTTAATACTAAAACATTTGCCTATGTGTGATGTAACAGAATCGAGATTTAAAATTGTAAGATTAATCAAATCTAATGGACTCATTCTCTCTGAACTATAATTCATTTGCATCATTCTTAACTGCTCTTGTTGGATTATAAAATTTACAATTAGAATAACAGTAATTTTAAATCACACTGAAAATAAGTATTTTACTTTTTTTTTTTGTAATTTAATAATATTACATAAGTACCTAATTCATTGCTCTCCCTCTTGCAAACTTTGATGTGATGATGATGAATGTAACGGGTCTGATTGTGGGGATTCTGGTGATCGCTTTATAGGTAAATTTAAATGGTTAGGTGCTTCATGAATAGTTTGAGTAGGTGAGACCGATGACGACGCATACGAATCACTTGCTGAATTTGGCTGTTCGTTCATTATGACTTGTAAAGGTGGAGAATCAGGAGGACGGTGAAGACACCGATTAATCAATAGGCCATCTAGTTCATACATAATGTCTAATCTTTCGGTTTCTGGAAATTGTCTGATTTTTTTGGCAAGTAGTCTGCCATATAATTCACATTCGTCCTGCTTCTTTTGTTCATAAATTTTCTGCTTATTTCTAAATATACGATTTAACATATGGAATGCTGTAGTCACCTCCCTACTTGCTTCTTTGACTCCAAGTGAGAAATTAGCCCTACAGCGCTCTATTATAGGAATGTTAAGTTTATCGTTCTCCATTTCATTAAGGGTCTCTTCCTTCTGTGGTTCAGAGGATTCATCAGGGTCCACTTTTCGTCTTGATTTTGATTTCTGTAAACATATACTTCTTATGATTAAACTGCCTGGTCCCTGCAACTCCATGTCCATTATTCTTGATATTAATAAAATATTTTCGGGATACAAAGATTAAACACTACACTCCTCTGCCTACCTGTTCAGGGATTACAGGTGTGTGTGATGTTACCTTTTTTTATTTAAGATATAGGTCAAATATCTGAACAGTAAAACCAAAAAGGACAGGGCACGATGGCACTAGGGGAGGTCGATGTCCAGCAGTGGGCAGAGATAAGCTGATGATGAAATCCAAAAAAAGGTTTGAATTCTATCCAGTACTTTTTGCACGACGCACACACAATAGCAAATGTCTACAATTTTATTCATATACATGATATGATAAAATAATTGGAATGATTAAAGTACAAGGTACTGATTGGTCAAACAAAGCAATATCTGTATCCAGCACTGGGTAACTTTGAATTATGTATATGCTTAGATAGTGACAAATTGCAGATTGATATTAAACATAAATTAAAGTAACTTACATTACACTTTATTTTTTTGCCCGTTTTACTTTCATACACTCCTTTCAAGAACCCCTCTAAAGCTTCATAGAATGTCCATATTGGGGTGTATATGTGTTTACTGCCCATCTTGTATCGTCGTAAAGTTTGCTGCTTTTTTTTATAATGAAAACGAAATGTTGTCATTAGAGTTTTCTTCTTTCTTTTCAAAACTGAAACTGGAACTTCCATTGCATCTGCTATACGATTCCATGCTGCATCTACCTGAAATTATTAGACATAACATTACATCTGTAATTCCCTGAAGAAGTAGGCAGAGTACACTCCCACATTTCACCAGGTATGGTTATATCCCACAATGGAATAGATGGTGAGCCTTTTGTCATACACCCAGTACAAATATAGACACTTGTGGTACTACTAGAAAATCTTGTTAAATAAATCCATTAGTACACAACTGAGGATTAGAACTCAGGACCTCTCTATTGTCAGTTCCGCTTGCAAATAGTTGGCCCATGAGGCAGTCATTGATTGAAATCATTATTATTTAAGATATTTGTGGTAACTGTGAGGCAGTCTTATCAATAAATGGCTGATTACCCATAAATTTGATTTCATAATATACTGATAAATAAATATTATTATATTCAATTACTTGATAAATCACCTTTCTCTTTCCTGAATTACTCTTTTAATTGACCTCTACCTACTAGTTTATAAACACTGAAAAAAGTTGAAAATGATAAAAATTCATGTTTGGGTTTTGATTTCATGTGGAGTTGGGTTAAAAAAAAGTTCAGTTGATCTTAGAATTTTAGAAGATTCAAGAAAATAACTTCGTATTTATGAATGCCAATTTTGATAATCCCTAAAACATTACTACTGTGAATGTATGTAAATGTAATGTCAGACAGTAATTTAAATATGTTCTTAGAACAAAATAAACATTGATTAAGTCAAACAACCAAAAGCTGACAGTGGCCAGTAATTCAGACATTTCAATTGCAATAATATTATGCCATATAGTCATATTTTATCAACACTTTTATTGTATTACTTTTGAACACAGGTCTCTTTCTAGGAAAGACAAGGCATCACACCAAAATTGGCCATGTTTGCCATCAATGTTTACCATCACCACACCACATGTGGATTTGCACACTTCACAATTTATAGAAATTTAAAATGTACAGATTTATTCAATGCTTTTTTTTCCATTACAGCAATAAATAATTTCAAGAAGTTCATATGTTTGCTGAATGGCAGGATTTGAACCCAGACAGTGCAGAGTGCAAGGCTGAACTATAACTAATTTTACTGCTGATATTAATACCTATCAGTACATCATTGCCAAATGTCTAAGTATGTTATATATAATTGCTGGCCATAGAGTTTTTTTTTATTGCTGAAGTTTAAAAAAATACAGATTAGTGGTCAAAAACACTGTTTTTAAAACACTTTGCCAGCAAAAAAACATGAATTAACATCTCTTATTTAATAATAATAATTGAAAGCAAAGGTTCAATGCCAATACAAGTATATGATAACATTAAGAAGTGTTTGATAATGAAATGTTAATGTAAAGTGTTTTAATTATTCCTATCAAATCCTAAATTATATGGGAAGGATGAACATTAAAAGGATGTTTATAGTAAGTCCTGCATGCATACAGGACTATGAATGGCCAACTTAAGCAATGTCTTAAACATAAGAAAACATCTTACCAGATTCCTGTCTGTGTGCTTTTTATTTTTTGGATTCCAAATGATTGGTTTACTTTGATATAATTGTATGAATTTGAAAGTATCTTCGTTTGTCCATGCCATATTTGCCATTTTTTATAACAGTGAAAAGACACAACTATAATGATTTATAAAAATAATGTAAGTGTAGGTAATCACCAATTTGACACTAAAACGGGGTACACAAATTGATTGTATAGTAAAAATATTTGATTTGTTCTGTCCTGCGTCTTATTAGATTAAGATTTATATTGTTTATTTTCCTTTATAACAAGTCAAACACCGGAAAGTCATAATACTGTTATTGGCATTAGCAATCACCATTCACCATAGATATACATTAAAATTTATGACTACATAACATAATATTGCGATTTCGAAGAGCAGACAACAACCATGGTAAACGTCAATCGTCCCGTACAGTTTCATTAAGTGGTTAACAACGACAGCACTGAAGTTCACTGAACAGTTACATTGAATTTATTAACCACATTTAAATGTATTTTTTGAAATGTAGATATTAAAAAATGTTAATAAGAAAACACCTTTATGTAAATTTTTATAGTTAGGTACAAATTTTATTTTATACGAACTGACAGACAAGAAAATTTTAATGTTTAGTATACGCTTTTGGATACGCAACCGTTGTATATTATCCTTATTTAATATCATTATGTACTTATTAGTTTTTATTATTAATTGCAATTGAAAGTTTTACCGGGGAGCTCCCATGCTTGGAATATCTTATTTCGTTCGTGAGGTAAAATCGTATTATTTATTACCATCCATTTTTTGTTTGTTAAATGTTTTATTTAACCTATTATTACCCAAATCAAATAAACTTTATTGTAAGTTAAGCAATTACTGTTGAATAATAGTTTTATTTTTGAAATTAGTCAAAACATTTTAACACCTTGGAAATATTTAAGTAATGAGAACACTGTTTACGCTGTCATTAAAATACATGCCGTGTCAACGTTTGCTATTTGACAATTTGACATTGACATACTTTATTCACAACAGTCTTATTTCTTTGAGGTTTTTGAATTTGATTGAAGTGTTAAACATATAAACAGTGAGTGAAAATATTGAAATTTAATGAAGATTGAAGAAAAATTAAAAATCTAAGATCAAAATAAATTTGACATTCGTTCTACTGCATCCATGTTCTATGCGTATACAAATCAACAACAATGATTGAGCTTTCAGCTAAATTAACTACGGGCACTGTATACTTGGCTGGAGAAGCTTTAGAATGCTGCATAACATTTTGTCATACAACACAACCGGAACATAGAAATTCCCAAAGCCACAGGTTAATTTATAAAATTCGAGTATTCCCTAATTTTCATGTTTCGAATTGATTGCCATTAGACACAACAAACGTAATATACATTGACATAGACAAATCAAGGCACAATATTGTTCATATGTGTACATTTTTAAAATTGTGCCTGTTTGCTATTGATAGATATCTAGAAAATAAACTTATGATTAAGTTCTACATTCCTCTGCCTACCTCTTCGGGGATTACAGGCGTGAAGTTACTTTTAAACTTATGATTAATTTCGAAAATAGTATAGGCAGGTCTATACAATGCACTTTTCATAAACTGTTACAGCCAGTGATACTTCAATGTTAAAAATGTAAATAACTTTGTAAAGTCAAAGTTAGGATTTCAAACTTTAGTTCTTTTAAATCTTGAACTTATATACGAATTACTAGGGTATTACAGCTGCTTAGCAGATTTAAAGCAACACTCCTAATGTTTACAAAGGTTGAAATATTAAAAATCTTTTTCAGTGACATTTTAGAAAACTTGGCATGGGCTTCAGCACAGATTCACTGCTTTTACTCCACATCAGGTACAACAGGTGACAAGACTTCCACAGTTGAAAAAACTACCTCTTTAGAAGTAACTGCCTGTGACATCGGTCATGTTGTATTTCATACTAAGCCTAAGATCTTATTTTGTGATTTGACCATACCTCTGGGAGAAACAAAAACATGTAAGTGCTTATATTTAATTTGAATAATCCAGATTTAATTATCTTTTACCTTACTATTTATGTAAAGAGAAGAAAGTTAAAGCTTTAATTTCAGTCTCTTTAACATTTTAAATTTAACATTTATTTTTTATATATAATTTGATTCAAACATTATTATGTATATGCCGGCTAGACTCAAATAATATATGTTTTACGCGGATGGCCTGCCTAGTTTCGGACCTGTATGAGGTCCTGTCTCATGACCTGCTGCTGATTGCAGTGTTGATGTGACAGCGAGATTGTTGGAAGGAAAAATATATTGCAAAATTTACGTAGGAAAATGTTTCCATTAGTGGTGGCAGTAATTTGTGTAACATTTTTTTTTTGACTTTTTTTGTAAATGTGCACATATTCTCTGCAACACCTAAAGTTGAGTGAGATGGCATACCATTACTTACTAAATATGAATCCTTTTTCTGAACAGATTGGTATAGAGAATCTTTGCCAATAGAAGCACCACCCTCATACAGAGGTACAGCTGTAAAGTATTCCTACAAGATCACGGTGGCTACTCAAAAAGTTGGTTCCCATATAAAAATGGTGAGGATACCGTTCAGAGTATTACCCATTAGTCCTATCATTAATATGCAAGACCTTGCTGTGCTATGTGGGAATGAAACTACAGAAGAATTGCAGCCTACTAATCCATTTTCAGAGGAGCGGAAAGTGGAAACTCCTTTGACTATGGCCTTACAAGTGTTACAGGTATGTGAAGTTTTATTATGTAAATAGAATTTTAAATCTCAATATGCTGACAGATTGTGGAATGGTGCCACCTGCCTACCTATGGCTAAATGACCTGGCTACTGACAGACAGCACTATAGCTGGTTCGAGAAACCAATCTTTGTGATTTCCAGCATAGGGATTATGAATGAAAACCCCTTAAGGGAGACCTACGTTCAGCTAAAGAGAAAATCAGGCTAACTCTAAATGAAGGGGCTTACTCAATATTTCTTTTGTAGTGATCAAACGTAAATTTTAGTGACCAAAATCTTGCAACAACTATGATAACATTCAATAATATAATAATGATTGTTTTGCTTCCAGAATCTCACAGCAAGAAGAAGTCCAAATTCTTATATGATAACGAACACAAGGGGAAAGGTGGGGAGATTTTGTTTATTTAAATCTGCATATAAGTTAGGAGAGGACATTGTAGGAACGTTTGATTTCTCTGTGGGCACTGTCACTTGTATGCAGGTATGTTATCAATAAATATTATAACTGATAAAAATTGGAAGTTTCCCAGTTTTAACTCACTTATGTCACATTTTAATTAACCACTCTTCAGAACCAGTCTGTGTTTCATGTTTCTTTGATATTGTGTGTTACTATGTAAATATAAATGTGTTTATTATGTTCTTTAAATATGGGTATCACGTTTTTAGGTTTCAGTGTCATTACAACCTGAGGAGACATTTAAATCCACATCTCCAGCAAAGGGCAATGTCAAAGATACAAGTAGTAGGTCAATGACAGTTGCAAGATATCATGAGGTCACATTAGGGCTGACCCACTCACAGCTAATACTACCGATCCCTTTACATATCACACCAGCTTTTGAAGTGGATGAGGGTATGTTATAATCTTATAATAGTAACTGATGTCTAAACTATATGACAATGTACCCTCCAACATCTCCAATTAAGAATCCTTTCTTGTGAGCAGTGGCCATATTGTTATTAAACAGCAGGACCATTGCCTAGATGGCAACTGGAACTAACTACTAACAACTACATATAATACATAGTAGACTGCTTTCCACTTCACTTTTTACTTCATGGTCATTTCGTTATTTCCAGTTTCATTGAAATGGCGTTTACACTTTGAATTTGTGACCACTAATGAGAAGCTTCTACCCACACAGGAAGATAAGGATTGGAATGCTCCTTTAAATGTTCCCATTGAGACAATGGTCTGGAATCTTCCAGTAAAAATTTACTCAACACTACCAAAGCAGATCACTCAATATCCTGGAGGAAATGATGCCTACACAATGCTGATAAAGTAAACACAATTGTTACAATATTAGTAGGTAGCAATCTTTGGTACATATTCTTAATTTATTCATTAAAGTGCTATTAAATTGTTATAACTAAGTATTTTGTATTTTTGTGAATATTCAACTATGTACATAAATATGATTTACATTCTGTAAATAGTCAAGTTTAACTGTAATAAAACAAATAAATTTATGTATATTTTTATTCATCAACTTCTTCCTTATCCCAGTCCTTCATTTTAGCGCCCATCATAAAATCGTCCCTGGAAAGAAAATCAATAGATATTTTTACATTAGGCTAGTCTTGGAAAAAAAATGATCTTCACTGTAATACAATACAGTTCAAAACTAAGTTTTTATTATTGTCAAACTATTCATTATATCTCTCAGGATGAGAAATGTTAAATCAAAGGTACTTACTTGTACAGTGTAAAGGAGCAAACTTTACATACTGTTAACATAATTCCTATTGTTTATTACATTTTGAACTTAATGCTGCTTTGATTATTCTGCCTGTATAAATATTATGCCAAAATTGTGTGCATAATCTTAAAACATCATATTATGATAGGCATGTTTAACACATGTATGTATGTATATATCTAACTAGCACTGACATACTCGTAAGCAGTAGAATTACAGTTTTTGATAACTTCCAGCTTTCAATATATTAATTACATGTAAAAACAATATCTATAAACTGCAAAATATACCTTAAAGCATTCCATTTTGGCTGATTTTCATTTTTAACTTCATCTTTCACAGCATCTCTTTCAATATCTACAATTATTGATTTGGTGTTTCCCATCAGTGAGTCTAAGAAAGTCCTCTTGTCAAACTTCTTAAGGATTTTCTCCTTTTTAGCCTCTGAAGTGCTGTTATTTATCTCCTTTTCTAGAGTCTTCTGTTGGTTTCTGACTGCATTGAACAATTGTACAACTCCCTTTGTGGCTATTTTGGATAATAGTCTCTCTCTGTCTTTTTCCAATATATTTGGTTTCACTCTAATAGATGGTTTATCTATTTTCTGCAAAAAAATAGGTTATAATGTTGAGCTCTGCTCAGAATGGGTTTGATAGACAGATTGCAATCTATACACAGTGTACAGATTAGATGTAGAGTGATTATCATAATTATATTTGAGTTTCAGGTGGCAAAGCAGTAATGCCACATCTGGGAACAAGTTAATTGATAATAATACCATATACTGTTGTCACCAATAGAAGAACATTTTTAAATATAATATAATCACCACATACTTTTTTTTTCACTGGTGGTTCTGTTGCAGCTTCCTCCTTTTTAACCTCTGGTTTATCTTCTTTAACTTCTTCACCAATGATTTCAAAAGTTGGTTTGTCATCTTTCTCCTTTTTTATTTCTGAGAACTTTTTGGCTCTTGATAATACTAAGGTTTTCTTATTTTTCGGCTTGCTTGAACCTAGGATCTTAGCAACGGAGTCTGCCCAGCCTTCATTGGTTATGAGAGCTTCCCCTGAATCACTTTTATCATCATCGACCTCTTCTTCACTAGCATCAGATACTTCTGCATCATACTCAGATTCATCATTCTCTTCAGCAGCTGACGATTCTGTATCTGAAACTGTATAATACAATATAGATTTAAGACGAACCGAAATGTATTTTAGTGCACTAAAATGTGAGATCACACTTGTAATCCCCGAAAAGGTAGACAGAGGAGTGTAGTACACTTGGATATTTCACCAGTTACATATACGTCCCACCATGGAATAGGTAGTGAGTCTATTGCCATACATTGGGACATAACTGAATTCTGAGCCACTACTAGAAAATCTATGTTAGAAAAATCCAATAGTGCCAGGACCTCTTAATCAACAGTCGCGTTTGAAACCAATATGACCAACGACGCCACTT
This sequence comes from Mimoniades nurscia nurscia, assembly GCA_018246595.1. Classification (NCBI taxonomy): domain Eukaryota; kingdom Metazoa; phylum Arthropoda; class Insecta; order Lepidoptera; family Hesperiidae; genus Mimoniades; species Mimoniades nurscia. The sequence continues at coordinate 3,545 of DWFO01001641.1, read as the reverse complement.
TTAGTACAGTACTTCGACTACATTTTAAATAGTGCTCGTGTGTAATATTTTAGTGACTGAAGGTATTCTTGTTTTCAGCTTGTCATAATGTTGTAGTTTGATCTGTATAAGAATTAATATTTCTCTACAAGAAAGTGAAAATTGTTAAATGAGCCTGATCGATTCAGATTTTGTTTTAAGAAAAAAACATGTAAATACCTGAAACTTTTACGGACGGCCTCATCTCTTCAGCTACAACCATTTTACATTAATATTGTACAATACAAATTACTTTTAAATTCAAATTAAATTAATAAAGAAATTGGAAAAGTGTTTTATTTACAATGCTGTAGTTCAACAGCAGAATAATGATAATTTCAATTCATTTATATACTGCACGTGTTGTATCATGTAAATAACATTTAGGTAACGTTAATTTGACAGTTTATAGTTGATACGTGACAGTCCGTGACACACAGGATTTCTTTCCACATAATATGAGAAAATGTACAAAAAACTATAGCGTAGATACTGGACCATAATAAAACATATTAAAAATTATATAAATAAACAAAAAGCAAGTCCGAAAACCAACTACAAATTGTTTATTAGCTCCCACAATACTTATTACAAAATCAGAACTAGTTAACTTTCTTACGATAATTGAAAACCTTATAATGATATCGTTTTTACTATACCATATTAGAATGTGAAACGGATCGGAGCATGTTATTAAAAATAAAATACAGCTGATCGCCAAGGGAAGTGAAGTTTGTTTCATTCTTCGTAAAATGGTGGTTTTGATCTAAACATGGCGAATATTGCGAGCCCTATACCATATATTGCAAAAAGAGAATACGGACTTATACCGGATATAAAATCGCAATTTTTTTATCACCGGCTGAACATTGCCAAGAATTTGTATCGGCGAGATTTGGTGTGTCATTTCGGATGTGTGAATGCGATAGAGTTTTCTAACGATGGCGAATTGCTTGTATCAGGTCAGGTAACACATAAATTATTACTATCTGTCGCATTGCTTTCTTGGCTTACTTTCAGAAAAAGTAATTATATACGAAAATCATTACTAATATGTGCTATGTAATGTGTGCTATGTTTCTTCGCAATAGGAGTTATTTTTGTTCGCTCTTTCGTATAATATTTTTATCAGCCCGGCATGATAACAAGCTATGGCGTGGATGTGTAAACCAAAAGCATAACTATTTTACTTCTCATAAATGACCATCTCTCTAAATAATGCTTATAAAGTGACATTCAGTTAGGCTTTTCGAAACATATGTATTTAATTACAATAATTACAAAACACTATTTTAAGTATTATTAATATTATGCGTAAATAATAAATATTAATTATAGCAAGTAGGTAATGTCACTATAATTGTGATCTTACTTTATTTACTATTCTTCACCTATGATTCATTCTCTTTTCTTGATTATTGTTCTATTATTTAATACTGTTAAATAATTGATCATTACATAAAAATGGGAATAGAATATAGTGGTTAAACTGCTTTGGATAACTGGAGATTGAAAATGAAGAAATCTTTAACATTTTCAGTTTGCTATATTTCCTTTATCATAGTTTCTTAATTGGAAATATCTGATTCAATGTTCTATGCATAAGCTCTATAAGTACTTAAGAAAATGCACATGGAAATCTGGTAGAATAGTGGGTTCAATGAGGAATAATTGATCTTTGCATATGGAAACCTGATATCTGTGGAAAAAATATTAAATATGTGTTAGGACTGTAAGCCACTCTAAACTGGTAAATGAACTAAATTAAGTGATATAGTGCTCTCACCACTCACATAATTTATAATTATAGTGAAGATGCACACTTACAACCATACATAACATTTTAGCTGTTTCCTAAATAACCAATGGTGCTCTTTATTATTCCATTGGTGATAATTTCGAATTATGGGATAAGCTATCCATGTGTATGTATAAAAATCAGTGGTTAATGCCAGCATTAAATCAAAATGCCAGTGTAACACGATACAAAGATAAACAGCACAAATCTACACTCTGGGCATTACTAGAAATTTCCTCTAGAAAATCTAAATAAGCTTAACCGATTCACTGCCAATGGCACTACACGACAGGCGTGTCATCAATATTTTGTACTTGTTGCTTGTGACATGAGAGAGCATGTCATTTTTGAATCAAATGTAACACCCTCAAATTAAGTTTTAGAAGGAGAAGTTTAGAATAACTTTAGTTTTAGAAGAAGAAGTTTAGAAGAATGTGTAGAAAAGTTTTTGAAAATGAATCAGTTAACCCAATAGTATTGAACCCAGAATGCAAACCAAGGGCCTCTCAATTGGCAGTTAAGTGAGCAGCCACTAATTCAATAAGGCAGTCAATTTAACTATTTACTTTTAAGTAGATAAAACAAAGTAAGTGACAGTGGTTATAATTTTCTAACACTGAATGTCAACATGGTAACTGATGACATCATCATTGTCAACCCTTTTGAAGTTTTGTCAATTGTGTGAAACAATCGATAGAATTTTAACAGTGTCCTGTTGAAATACCTGGCATAACCAACAGGTTCGTTTATAGTTTAGAACAAGGCTCAAGTGTCGGTGGAATCAATACATGTCATTAACCATTACAGTAAACTATCAAGTTTGTTTGTTCATATTTCCTTCCACTGTTAAAGTAGTGTTTTTTCATTTTAAAAACACACAATTTAGTACAGACTGAGGTTTTTGCTGGAATAGCCACTAGGTATACATGTTTGTTTTCATAGAAATAAAAATTTATTGTAATGTCTTGTATAATGTTGCCTGTGAGTCAAAAAATAAATATTGTATATAAAGCAGTTTTTTTTTTCATATCTGTTATTCTATGTGTCTAGGTGGAGATGACAGGAGAGTAATGCTATGGCACTTCGGACAGACACTCATGAATCATGGCAAGCCCGAGGCAATGAAAGCAGCACATCAATCAAATATATTCTGCCTCGGCATCACTAGTGATAACCGCAAAATCTACTCTGGAGCCAATGATGATATTGTGAGTAAACTCCATAAAGTAACATTTTTATTTATGATGTTTTAAATTATTACCTGAACTTTTCTATCTGTATCTTAGCTTGATATCTTAAAGCAGGGGTTCTCAACATTTTCGTGGCCAGGAACCATTTTTATATCATTCTTATTGGCAGGGACCACAATCAAACTGAAATTTTAGGTAAAAACTCAATATGAACTTACACGAAGAGAAATAATAATAATTTTAGGATAAACTTCTGTAATTTGGTGTTAATGTTATTTCTTCTCACTCACTGCATGGTGATCAATAACTTACCACCTGCTAAATTTAAAATCATTCGCGGACCATATTTTGGCTTCTGCAAACCACCGGTGGTTCACGGACCACTGGTTGGGAATCAGTGTCTTAGAGTAACCTGACATAAAATTAAAAAACATAGTTCTAAATATGTATTGTATAAGGTTTTGTGTGTGTGTGTGTGTGTGTGTGTGTGTGTGTGTGTGTGTGCGTGCGTGCGTGCGTGCGTGCGTGCGTGCGTGCGT
>DWFO01001640.1:0-15311 GCA_018246595.1 Mimoniades nurscia nurscia | reverse complement strand
CGCGCCGCCCGCGCCACCCGCGCCGCCCGCGCTCGACGACAACCGCTACTCGCTGTTCGCCGTCGTCAACCACCTGGGCTCGCTGGACGCCGGCCACTACACGGCCTACGTGCGCCAGCTCAAGGGCAGCTGGTTCAAGTGCGACGACCACATGATCACGCGCGCGTCGCTGCGCGAGGTGCTCGACAGCGAGGGGTGCGCTACGTCTATGCTTTGTTCGGCACCCGGCTACCGGAGCGCTATCCTTGTGTATATTTTTGTCGCTACGCAGCTGATTTTGCATGTTTGTGTCTCAACGCGAGAAGTAATGAGTTCTTAAAATATAATTCTTATTTGAGTTTCATACAAGAATCGTACCGGAACGTCATAGAGGGTAATTAGGCTCAGTTATTTACAAAGCAGAGAAGTTAATGCACAAAAGTTAGTGCTCGTAACAATTGCTTTGTTGTTGAACGTACGATCAGCTATCGACTCGACGAAGAAGATTGATCAAAAATATCAAAATATAAACATCTACATCAGGCTCAGCCCGCTGCAGGACATAAGGCTCTCCTGAGATGTTTTTATCTCCAATCACCACGCCATCAAATTATCCAACAATCCACATATATTATAAAATACCAACTAATTCACGATTTTGTATCTATTTTGCAGTTACCTGTTGTTCTACCACAAGACGGTCCTGGAGTACGAGTGCGAGGTGTCCTAAACGAGCTTCAAAAAGAAAATTATGTTCCGTTGTAAAATTATTTTCAATATCATGTATATTACATATAAAAATAATTTCCATATAAAAGTGCAAAGCTAGGTAGGTATAAAATCCAGACAAATATTGCGTCAGTTGTCCGCAAGGAAAGTTCTGTGTTTTGAGAAATAATAATTATAATCATGGTGTCTTGAACACGTCAGTATTTTTGTTTGCGGACGAATTGAGCGGAACTGGAATGTAGCTAGAAATAGAATGTGTTATGTTTAGCTCACTAACTACATAGTAAGGTACCAGAAATTCCAGAAAACGTTTTCAATATTGCCATTTTGTATAAGATATTGTTGGTTCCACCAGCCTGTGCCTCCGATTCTCTGACTATGTCTGACTGACAAGAAAATGGCTTAGTATGTCATAGTCAGTATCGAATGTGTCTGGCCACGACATGAACCTGAACATGGGTCAAAAATTTATGACATTGTTAAAGTTTCTTTTTAACACTTAGCGTATTGCCAGTAGAATTAGTAGAAATTCCATTTCCCGATTGGATATAAATTCCTATCAAAGGTCACAATTTTAACTTCCTCGAGTGAAATTCCCTTGTAATATGTGTTCCTAGAGTGTGTTACAATCACTCTAGTATCGATTTAAATTCTTATAATGAACGCGTACTAAACCATATTGCATGTACAATTCATTGTGCGGATTGAGTCTTATTTCCTCGCGTGATATTAGTGTTTAGTTGAAAAATTTTACATTATTATACATATTATTGTAATCAAATTCTTATCACCGAATCAACCACGAATTTCTTAGTTTTAAGCTTTAACTTTTTTTTATATGACATTCTACTGTGACCAGTACAATTATTGTTATGTATGTATAGTTGACATGTATGTATATCTTATTGTATTCGTGGACTGAAACAACTCTCAACTATTTATCTATTGTTTAGTAAGTGTGTGAGGTAATGTGGCGACTGTGGAGTGACATGCGAGGGGCGTGTGAGGCGAGGGGGGGGGGGTTTCCCTACTTTCAGGATATTTTCAATAAACTAAACTACCCTCTAATCGCAGTACTTTAGTTAGTATGTATAACTATTTTTATTTTATCAATAGTGTTGATAGTGCTTTCGCTCCACGCTTAAGCAAAACTTTGCCCACACAAATAAATAATCGTTTGTATTGCCATGTAAGATGTGTATGTTTGTATGTGTGTGCGAATGAGGTAATTACAGTCTCCTGTTATTAATAACAAAGTTAAGTAGACTTATCGACGTTATATTTTTATTTTTTAAAGTCTCAGATACTTTGTAATTCCATCGAAATGTATAATTAATACACACGAGCGCAACATAACATACTTGTACTAAACATCCCCTTAACTGTATGTATCGCTGATAATAACGATCTTGTAAAGTGAAACTAGAAACAAAATGTGGATCATTGTCGCGTATATTATTGATGTTGATTCGGGCACTCATCCCGCTTAGATAATGTAACGTCGAATACTTTGTCACTTACCTGCCAGTTATGATGTGGACGAACGCATATGCAACTGTAGCATAACATTAAGCAATAAATTTGTCCTTTTAGTAGGACATTTTTTTTTTTTTTGGATAATATCGCGAACGACCGCTTTTATCTTTCCACTGTTGGGCACGGCTCTCCTCTAAGAATGAGAAGAGTTTAGCCAGTGTTCGCCGCAGTAGCCAGTTTTTAGTATAAAAACAGTAAAAACTTTATATTATAAGAAAATTATAAAAAATACAATATTGTAATTCTCCGCGTGATGTGATCCTTATTTTATTTTTAGTCCTATATTCCTCGATGTTTATAATTGTTGATGTCTATTCGTAAACTTGATGTAAACTATAAATATTATTATGAATTGTAAAAAAAGTAAAGAGTTAATTGTACGTACTACATATATATTTATATCTCTATATGAATTGAATTAAATATGATATACATACATATATCATAACGATCTCATTAGGGCTGGCCCCGGTAACAAATACAACACTGCGAGCGACATCTATAATTCTAAGCGGAGGGGAGAAAAGATTCTAACCAGATCCTGAACATTGTAAACTTTTTATCACTTACTTGCATTAAATGTAACACATAAAGGCTACATCACATTAAGGCGATCTGAAACACCTACTATCCGCTCATATCCTTACCCCTGTTAGTGTAATTGTAATCACAATTTGAATGAAATTATAATTATATTTGTAAAATTAATATGTTAAAATCAAATTATGTACGAAGCTATATTTTACGTAATAAAAAAAACCGAGGATATTTTTTTAAATGTATTTCACGTTATTATAGTATCGTAGGTCAGGGTAGCTATATAAATGCCTAAATACTCTTTACAATCTGTTTACAGTGGTATTAACACTGCTTAGTTTATATATATTTCAAGTCTAGAGTACGTTCTCTCAAATCGCCTGTTTCGGTGAACTTGTTCAATTCTTGTTCGAAAGATGTACGGGTCCGGGCCAGCCGATAGCTTAGTTAATAGTCGTACCTAATATTATTAAAATAATCTTAAATTATTTGTAGCGACAGTCCAAGCGACGGGCTTTCGTAGATTACTTGTTATATTTCGTTTGTGTGTATCATAGTGGGATTAAGTAGATTGTAATTTATGACTGAACTGACATTAGCTTAATGTGATATTTAAATATTTATGACTTGTATTTTAATTGTAGTCGATATTACGTTTTACTTCCCCTGATTTTCTTTATTTTGCTCTTGAGCTACTAGCAACTCTAGATTTGATCTGGTCTCCATAATTCCATCGCAATAAGATGTTAAGAATGTTCACACGTGTGGCGTCCAAGTATCTCGGGGCGACGTAGTTATTGACTACCACGAACAAAACGCTAAAAAAATTGCCGCTATCTTACAGCACTTGTAACCGTGTACCGCGCGTCTCTTCTAATACGAACAAGTGAAAAGGCCAGCGCCGCAATGGCGCGCCATTCATATGCCATAACATTTGCTAGTCTCAAGTTCCCCTTTTATTTTGCATTTATTAAATAGTTTAGTGATTCCGATCCGAGCCTAATTAAATAAAAAAAAAATGTATTTAGTTCATAATTATTATTGTGAAGATGTGATAGATACCGTGTCGTCGCTATTTTGCGTAATCAAACTACATTTTTTAATTTGTTATTATAATGTAATGATTAATTGATCAAGTATGTTATTATTCAAATGAGAAAATTATTGATGTTTGTGGTAAGAAAAAACACAAAAACAGTAGTCTTTAGGAATCATTGTAAGTGTTCTATACAGGAAGTATAGATAAGTGACATAAATGTGTGAGGCATGCATGTCCTTGCGTGTAACACAAAATGTATTCAATAATCACGACCTTACTTTCCGTACTGAATGTCGCGATTATTTTTATGCTTAAAATGTTTACAAACCAATGATATATATGAACTTTCGAAGGTGTAAAAATAAAAATTATAATCAATTTAAATGTATTATAATTATTTTTTTTCTCCTGACCTCTGCAACTGATATTGGAAATCAATTAAAACACACTCTTGAATAACATCATACTATAATTTTTATCACAAAAAAAATGCTTGAAGCAACAATAAAAAATATATAATACTACGACAAAACTATGCATCTAACTTTTTTAACGATTCGAATATAATAACCATTGCATTTCCCTTCGTTGTTCAAATAAATTATGAATTTCATTCTCATACAAAATTGAATTAGTCAACTCCCACACATTATCACATCGCAATCAGACTACAATTTTTCAACTCCAACAATTTGTAATATAATGTTTAAAACTACATTTTTAATTTTCTTTTATTCGAACCTTAGTTAATATTAAGGATACATCAAGATGACTATTTTAGGATGACTTAGTTTTAGAAGTTACCAATTTAAAGTAAACACATACTACATTTAACGTTATTGTCATTGAGTATAATCCACTGCTATCAATGTTTTAATGAAATACTACAGAAATATTAAACTTCACACCATTGTCTGGACAACCTAGAACATTTTGAAAAATGGTCATCATTAAATAAAAAACAAGATTTCTTGGTAACAATGACACGACCGATCACAATTGTAAAACATACATATTAGCTGTATAATTGCCGCCTACTATACAATATAGACGTCCTAAATTTAAATAACTATAATAAAATTGACTTTGATAGCAAACTACGTCTAATGCGTCATGTAAACAACCCGTTGTAAAGTAAATAAATTTTATTTAATGTACAAATGAGCATACGAAATTGACACTAGCACCTGCATTAGCAACTACAAAATTGCAGCATAAATTTTTTTTTTGTTGTCGCCGTATTGAGATTGATTTTGTCTTACATGAAGATTATGGCGAATTTGATTTTATTCCTTATTTATATTTTTAATTCTACATTTGACTGAGTAACTTCGTTTTCTATATTACAAAAATATTCTATGGACTAAACGTAAAAGAGAAAAATATTGTGTATCCACCGTAGAAACGGTCGTAACCAGAGTTAGAGAAACGATTACTTGTGACTATGTTTAGGCTGCCATAGTATAGCAACTGCAATTAAAATAAAAACATCCTACTAAACCATAGCAAATACATTAATATATAAATACACAAGAATATATGAGACTCGCTGTGAAAACACAAGATCAAAAATTGGTATTCGAATTTTAAAATCAATATTAATAAAAAAAAAATCGATCATAGATCAGGTACTGTTTAAACAGCTACAGTCAAGACTACATAATATAAATATAACATTGTACGGCTCAATTTTATATTACACTTAAAACGAATGAAACAACGTATAGAGGTGACTGTATTGGCCGTGGTCTAGTTGTCCTTGTCCCTGGCGGCGGCGGGCGGCTCGTCGAGCAGGCTCGCCAGCTGCTGCACGTCGGTGACGGGCAGCGAGCACGCGTAGCGCCGACACACGTACGCCGTCGGCACGTCGCCCGCCGACCGGATGCGGCTCAACACTGAAATGCATTCAACGCTTTTTATATCATAGAATCGATCACAACGAAACAAACGTGCACTCTACGTTTTTTCTCAGTACATCTCACAGTAATATGCTGTTCGCTATATTACTTGTAAGTAGGCTAATATGACGTGCAGGAGGTTGAAGTATGTGAAAACGTATGCATGTAGCCGGTAATGAAGACATTTGTAACCTAATAACTGCTATAGAATGCTTATAAATGTATGACTTTATATTTTAACGGGTGGCCTACTAACTAAATGTTAAGCTATGTAATTAAATGTAGGAATTTTTAACGTATGACAATTATGCATATGCACAAATAAAATAAATACTTTGACTAATGCCAATTCAACATTAATACTGTTACAGTAGCTAAATACGGTTTTATTAAAAACTTTGTATTTATACATATTATGTATGTACCTGTAGGAAATGTATAAGTAGTCGAAGTTGCAGTATTTTGGAGATGTGACATAGACGATTATTCTTGTGTTAACCGTTGAAAATCGATCTCACATTGCCAGGTACATAGTAATTTAGTTTACTGCACAAGTCGCTGGCACGATGATTAAGTGACTAGTGACAATTTATTGACATTATATTTTATAGGAATACACGTTTGTGACATCAGGACAAACAATATCCATCTACTGTACAAGTATTGTTAAATAGCTAATAATCTATTCATTAAGGCAAAACGTTACATCGAAGCTTAATAATTACACTGTATCGGTAAAAGATACAAATATATCATTACTATATTTATGCAGAAAGATAAAATAAGCATTTGCTTTTATGGATACATACGGTCGAGTGACAGTGGATCTATGGTTTGAAAATACGGATTATTACAGTTATAATTGAAGCATTAAAAATCAAATCTTACTTACGCACATTCCGCAGAGGTATCCGAAATGTCAGCTAGATACTTTTAGTGTATATTTATAAGAAATACATAACGGAAATCAAGTTTTGATAACCCAATGATTACCGTATAATTTTAAACGATCGAACCAATAATTTTTGGATAAACTTGAGTATAGGATGTCAGGGTTCTCTTATGCAAGAATCAAGGTATTTCAAGTTGCTTAATGTACTGGTATCAAAACAGTTCAATTAAGAGGATTCATTTCGTTCTTCACACTTTTGTTTCATCCAAATCCAAATTCGGACCATCCGTCACGCACAAAAAAAACGATTCAATCGTCATGCTTCACTCTATTTATCATCCGCCGTGAATCACAGATCAACATTACAGACATGTACCAGTATTATATGCGCGAATCTAAGCGCCTTCTCGATTGGGAATTAATAATCGAAACGTGTACTTTAATAACATAGGTCAAGATGACTGAAAAACCACACGTTGTTACTCACCTGGAGAGCGATTTGTGTAAACGAGAGAACTAGATATGAGGAGATGCATGGTTCGCCGGCCATTGTGGACTGCATGCGTGTACTCGTATGTTGCGCTCGGCCGCTAGCTAACACAGAGGCGATTGTAATCCATTAGGGCGGTTGGACTCACGTATGTCGGACATACCGGCGGGCGCGTCGGCGGCGGGGTCGGCCACGGCCAGCACGCGGCCCGGCAGCAGCCGCGCGCGCACCTCGCGCACCAGCTCCAGCGTGCGCGGGTCCGAGCACCCGCCCGATATCAGCACCTGCCGCGGCACGGACACCTCGTGTAACAGCCATCTCAGCTCACACTTCATCCTCTAACTTTTCATTTACAAGCCGTACAACCCTACAAGTGATCTTGATATACATATTGCATAATTTTCATTCATATACACATTCGACTTCAGAAACTCATAAGAAATTTCAATAGCCAATAAAAGTTAGCCACAAACACTTCCGTAATAAGATTTGTATATTGGCGAAACTTATTCTATGTATTATTATAACAAAGTCATGACGTACTATATTAATTTATTTTATGAAGTGGGGACAGGAAAATGTGAATTCTAATACCATTATTACCTGAGTGGGAGAATCGTTATAGAACATAAGCGCGGACATCATTTCCGGCAGCGAGGTGGGGTACTCGGCGAGACGTTCGGCGAACACTTCGAGCAATCTCTTAGCCATCTCCCGCTCGTTTTCTCCGCCTTCTGGTGCGGCGCTTTTGTCGTTATACGCAGCGAGACGTAGCAGATTATGACAAGCCACGCTGTTACCGGATGGTTCAGCGCCGTCTTGATCTAAAATATTTAAAGCCACATTTTAAGCCACAAATAAAGACGTGTGCCATGTAAGACAAGTAAAAATTTTCTTACCCAACTTCAGTCGCAGCACAACGGTGCTATCCTCAGAACAACCAAAGTATCCTCCATTTTCAGAGTCCCAGAATAGTTCATTTTGTTTTTGTTGCAATTCACGGGCCCAATTCAACCAGAAAAAATCGAGCGAAGCTTCGTATAAATGCAGTAAACCCTTGATAAGGAAGGCGTAATCGTCTAAAAATCCATGTATTGGTTGATCACTGAAAAAAAAACACGTTTCAATTACATCATAATGCAAAAATAATCATTTTCCTACGAACCAGTCAATCTACGTACATTTGAGTAACCGATCCATCTTCTGCTCTATAGCAAGAGTGTAAGAGGGTCTGTGTAATTGGATCATACAAATGTTCCCTTATAAATTTGGCAGTTTTAATAGCGTCGTCGACGAAGCTTTTCTCACCCAATCCTTGACCAGCTTGTGCGAGGCCTGCGATTGCCAAACCATTCCAGGAGCACAGCATTTTAGAATCCAAATGTGGACGGGGTCTTTTCTCTCGAGCTTCGTGTAAAACTTTCGTGCAATACATTATTACTTCATTAAATTGTTCCAGTGATAAATCGAATTTGGACATGGTATCTTCTTTACTACCGAGTATGATTAATATATTTTTGTTTGCGAATTCATCATGAGGCCCTCTCGCCGAACGTACATTACCACCATCCTCGACGCTGAAATAGTCGCAAAATATGTCCAAATACGTGTGAGAGCCAATTTTTTTATCACCGAGAAGTGATTTTAACTCGTCGTATTCCCATATGCAAAATGCACCTTCCTCCTTATGCGCCGCTCCAAATGTTGGATAAGAATCAGCATCCTCAGCACTATAATATCCACCGGACTCGTGTCGAAGATCTCGATTCATGTAATTAACTATATCTCTTACAACATCAGCAAAATATTCGTCCTTTGTAGCTAGAAACGCGTCAGTATATGCAGCCATTAATTGTGCTTGATCGTAAAGCATCTTTTCAAAATGTGGCACATGCCATTCGTTATCTACTGAGTAACGTGCGAATCCACTCGACACATGATCATGTATTCCGCCTTTCGCAATTTTAGTCAATGTATGCAAACACATTTCCAAGCATTTCTTCCCTATTGGGTCACATTTGTCACGAGCATAATAATGAAACAAAAAGTTGAAAATAGAGGCCTGCGGAAATTTGGGAGCCATTCCAAATCCACCGAATTCGGGTTCGTACGATGCCATATAGCTACGAACACATTTATCCCACGTCTCTTCACCGGGAACTGATAATTTATTGCCTGATATTTTAGACATATTTTGAAGTGATTCCATAATGTTATGGCCCGCGCTTATTAATTGTTGGCGGTCCTCCTGCCACTTCTTTGCTAGTGTAAGAAGAATATTTGGGAAACCTGGTCGACCCCAACGACTTACAGGAGGAAAATAAGTTCCTCCGGTAAGTGGATTTAAATCTGGCGTAAGGAAGACTGACATTGGCCAGCCTCCACTTCCAGACGTCGCTACTACAAAAAGCATGTAAACGCGGTCAATGTCTGGCCTTTCCTCTCTGTCCACCTTAATGTTTACAAAATGTTCATTCATTATTTTGGCAATTTTCTCATCTTCAAATGATTCTTTTTCCATGACATGACACCAATGACATGTGGAATATCCAACAGACAGGAAAATGAGCTTGTTTTCGGTTCTGGCCTTATCAATGGCTTCTTGGCACCAGGGGTACCACTGCACAGGATTATGAGCATGCTGAAGTAAATAAGGTGACTTTTCATTTATCAATCTATTAGTATGCTTTGGCTTGTCACCTGCACTGGATTCTGCTCCAGAGCTAGACATTCTGATTATATTGTCACTGAAACTTCTGCTAATTTGGGGTGATGGTATGTTACTGTGGTTATATGACGATAATCTGAAAGCAATCAAATATTGTAATAATGATTATGCTTCAACAATTATCTTTAATGATATATAACTATACAAATGCATCATATTCAGACATTGCAGCCATATACCTGCCACAGGATTGTCAAGTATGCCATAGGTCAATGTTGAATTACCCAGTGTCTTAATTTACCTACCTAATAGTGTGTAACAAACAACCATACCAAATAAAATTCATATGACTGTAAGACTAATACAAATGTACACCAATTCTGGAGGTGATCATTTGATCGTTACATTTGTTTAAGCTAAAGTTGTAAATTTTATTCTTTTCAATAAACAACAAGCTGATATAGCTTAATTGATGCTTTGAAATTTGAGCTCTCAATTAGAAAACCCAGCTTCAAATACTGGTGGGCATTTCTTAAAAAAAATGTGCTTTTTAAGATTGTTTAAATCACTTGCTATATTAGTGAACAAAAATATCCTGAGAAAACAGTCATACATTATTCTTAAAAAAAATTGTCTGCTAAGGTGTGTGAAGTCTGCTAACCTGCACTTAGCCAGTGTGCGAAATCTATGGCCTTTCATTTTGAGAGGAGACCCATTTCCAACAGCGGAAAATTTAAAAGGGTCAAAATAAGAGAATAACATTCTGTGTAAACATATACCAATTTTTCTAATTTTAATCAAAACAGTAGCCAATCTATATTTAATCTATACCTTTCCCTTACCCTATGTAACATTAATGAAACAACTTTAAACTAAAATAAATGACCTGCTGAAGTCCCAGTATATTCTATATTATAAATATACTAGCTGTTTCTATAATTATTTACAAGCTTTAGAGATAAAAGCTATAAATATATTATGATGCATCACTCCACTGTATAACATACAACTTAGAGCAATAAATATGCATATGTTGTGAGACAAATTTAAAATGGAGCCTTGTAAATACTATGACCTCTGATTGAGGTTGTTAGAATTATCTCAATATCTGAACTATGGGTGTAATAGGCATAACAACCAGAACTATCATGCTACAGCCTTGTTACATAATAAATGTATATGTTTTGACATTCACCAAAATAAATAAGTAGACAAAATGAGTGTTTCTAGCATTGCAAATTTGATCAGTATTGGGCTTGTCTATGAAAAAGATTTAAAAAAGAAGAGGCTCATATAATAATCATTATTTCAACTTTTAATATTCCTGTACTCCACTTACAATTAGATTATTGAGATACAAAATTTGATTACTTTCTGTGGATTGTTCTGTGTTCTATGCAGCTCAGGGCAGACAGTGCTTTCTTTTAAAGTTCAAACCAAAACTAAACTATTCATGTAAAACAAGAAACAAACTACATCAAACACTATGGTTGAAAAATCTAAAGATAACATGAGTTTCAGGGAACTTTGTTACAAAAGTTGTATACATCGATTTTAAAGTTTTATTGCATAATTTTACAGCAAAGGTTGATCCCATATATTTGCAAGGCTACAGAAATGAAAACCATTAATTTTATATTAAATTGTAATTGTGTAGGAACATACAATATGAACACTAGAATAAGAAAAATTGCATAATTACTGAGTCAATCTACAAGTTTTAAGTCTTTTCTACTTCAATACTATGTATAATACATAGTACATGATTAAAATTTCATGACATATGAATACAGTATTACGATACCACAGGTGCAAATCTTTAGTAATATCTAATACCATTGAGTTACTAGTGATGAACTTGCATTGTGTAAAATCAGACAAGTTTGTCACAATGACAAAACAATAGATTTTCAAAAATACAACTTAGTTGTTACATAAATATCCCTGTATAGTTTTTCCGTATATTACGAAATAAAAGCATATGAATTTGCCAGCATAATATTTCATGATTATATAAGACTATACTCTGTTTAATATTATCTCGTTGCATAATGATTTAGTTACGCGTGGCACATGTTATTGTTTATAAATTTATGCTGTGTTTCTCTTTCCCGCATATCCACATCTGCATATCTACGCATAACAACATCATCATAACAAGGTCATATGGCCAAATCTATTAATAGTAATCACGAAGTATCCAAAATGATAACATAAGTGTTTTATATGTATATATTGTGATTTGAAAACGACATTAAAGTATTCTACGATTACTATATACCTTTTAGTGAGACAATAATCTCGATGAAAACAAACCGGGTTGGATACAAGTGAATCCTTTCCAGGGTTTTGGCTAAAATTGATATTCTTCAATCTGTTGTCACCCGTCGATAAACGTCGTAATAACAACACCGCACGGCCAGTAGGCATAATAAAATATATTAAATCAATTTACTACTTTGTAGCGATACAAATCTGCACATTATTTTCTTTTGATCAAGTTTGACATTGACATTTCTCTGCGTATGACTTACGTAGTTGTTTTTTATTTGTAAATCGTATAGCACTGGGATATAATAAATTCAACAAATTGCCACATCTCGTTAGGAAGTTAATAACAATATTTTTTATAGTATATAAGTTGTATTAATCATTTTCGTAGATGTATATATGCTATGTAGTAGTTAGATTCACTAAAAATGTCAAGTTAAAATCTGTAGAAGGATCAGTACTCGGTCATATAGTTTGTTTAAGAGTAAGAAAACTAAATAGAAATTTTTAGTGCACGTTGATAAAGGTTAATAAATATAAAGAACAAACAAGTTCATGTTAAGAATTACGTTGTTGGTTATATAAATACAATTTTTGGTTAATACAATCAAAAAGATAACATGATTTTTTTTATTGCATCACTTTAAAACTTTGTTATCACTTATCTAAGTGACATTCATTTTAAATAAGAGTCACAGCGTTAAAGAAAGTAACAAAAATATGAATATGAAATACGTTATTTCCTCAATACATAAATAATTCTGTAATTCACTTAACGTAGCTTTTGCTATTTAGTAATACGAGGCGTTAAAATGCTGAAACTTGAAACAATTAAATATATATTATCATTCTTATACAAAATTGATTAATAAAGCCTAGATGAATCATTATGTTATTTGTATCTTACTAGCTGCTACTAGCTGCCTATGATTTATAATCATTTTCATACAATTTCACAAGTCAATTACGCATGCGCGCAAAATCTGGACGCCATTCTCACTTTCACTGCTACACGACATGTTATGACGTATAAATAAATGTCCACTGTAGGATTAATGAGATCTTGACACGACATGTCGTTCTTTACAATATTTTTGGAAATGACAAATAATGTGAAAAGCCCCTTATGATAGTGAAGTGAATAACAAAAGGGAACATACGTTGATTTATTATAATTGGCCTGGTAAGTGATATTTCACTTAAGTAGCGATAAAATGTTAATCAAATTTTGCAAGTAAACAAACAAGTAATAGGTCTTTGTGCTGTAAATAGTATTAAATATGTCTATTTACTTAATATAAAAAATATAACGAAATAAATAGTACATAAATTGAATGTTATTCAAATTCAAACAAGTAGGCTTAATTGGATTATACTGAAAGAGTAGTACAAACTGCAAATTAATGAAGTCTTATTTAAATATAATCATCAGATTCCAGTAGTATGCGTTGTAAACACTGTTTTTCAAAAGACTAAACATTACATTCGTATGTAGGTACATAAAGTGGAATGTATATGAAATTATGGAGAATTGTTACAAACCGCTATTATCTATCGCACGTGTTCAAGCATTGAATTGTGGATGCGTGTTGAATGAAACTGCGGCACGTTGTCATGGCAACGTCAAGAGGGTTGAAGCCCTTTGAGCCGCAGAACACTGCCCTCTTTTTCCTCCCCAAAATAGCCTGTTTCGCAACATTACTTTAATTATCAACATTTTGTACTGTTTTGTTGGTAAAGTAATTAGCTTTTGTTATAACAGTCGTATTATTATCTTAGGAATTTATAAATAAGTGAATGACAAAAATAGTCATTTGTCATAAAACACACTTTTAGTTCTCCAGTTTCACTTGACATAGTTTTTTTTTTAATCGTCATGCTTAATCAGCACACATACGCATATGCTAACATATGCATATGCTAACATATGCATATGCTAACATATGCATATGCATATGTTAACATATGCATATGCTCAACAGCTTACATATGCATATGCTAACATATATACTACTCAAAACAAAATAGGGCCCACCAAGTTTTTTTGCTTTAATTTTAAAATACTTACGATGATTTAGTTTTTCTAATTAGATATGGGTGAAGCAGGGATTCATAAAATATGTGACCTTAACAAATTACATAATTTGTTCATTTTTTAAATTTAATCACAAAGAACTCTTTTTGACGATATTTTGGTATAATAATGGGATTAATGAAATTTAAATTTTATCACTGTACTGGGACCATACGTTCAGAAGTTCTAAGTTTAGTAGCGTGTGGCTCCTCCTCTGCTCCGTACGCACTCCCTGAGTCTATTTGGAACACTTTCGATAAGATGCACTATGTTTTCTTCCGGTATTTGCTCCCAACACAATTTTAGTGCGTTTATTAGCTCTTCTTTACTGTTCACGTTGTTATAGTTTTCTTTGAGGCTTCTTTTCAATTGATCCCATACATGTTCGATGGGGTTGAGGTCAGGACTCATGGCTGGCCAAGGCAAAACTGAAATATTGGCATCGGAAAGTGCATTCTGTGTGGTACGCGCTGTGTGAGCGCGAGCGTTGTCTTGCATTAAGACAAAGTTAGAGCCAATTCTTTGTGAAAATGGAACAATATGAGGGCGGACTACTCGTTCAACGTAACTAGCGGCGGTTACGGTACCTCCATCCAGAATTGCCAGCTCTGTTTTACCTAGCAAGCTTATTCCACCCCAAACCATAACACTTGGACCCCCAAAACGGTCAGTTTCATGGATGCATGGTTCTGAAAGACGTTCTCCTTCCCTTCTCCACACACGTACCCGTCTGTCGTCACTATAAAACTTGACTTTACTTTCGTCTGTAAAAAGTACGGATCTCCAGTTATCCATTGTCCAATCCAAATGTTCACGTGCGAACCTTAAGCGTGCTGCACGATGAGCTCTTGTCAGTTTGAGCCGAACAACACGCACTCTGGATCGTTGGCCGTCTTCGTGGAGTCGATTTCGAATAGTTTGATCGCTCACTTGTCTTCCAGTAGACTGCCGTAACTGATTTTGTAAGGCTTGGGCAGTGATTGTACGCTCCCGACGGGCAGTTAATCTGATATATCTGTCTTCCTGGGCCGTTGTAGCTCTCGCTCTCCCTGATCCAGATCTCCTAGCAATACTTCCGGTCTCTTGATAGCGTTCCCACAGGTTTCGGATAGCACGTCGGGACACACCGATGCTGATTGCAACAAATCTCTGAGAGTGCCCTTCCTGAAGCATAGCAACTGCTCTAGCTGCAGTTTCC
>DWFO01001639.1:0-15312 GCA_018246595.1 Mimoniades nurscia nurscia | reverse complement strand
CCCCCGCGATCTACCCTCTTTCCCTACACGCCGCTCTCCCCATCTATATCCTTGCCCCCGTGCTGGTCCCACATATATTTGTCGTGGCTCTGAATACACACCCCCCCCCCCCCTGTAACAACCACTACCACTGACCTAGCGGAATTAAATTCTCTACATATAAAATAGACAACCCTGATGAATAGTGATACATTTACACACTCGTTATGTAACATTACGCAACGAACGAAGTGAATGTGCATCACGGCGCGATAACGAGCATAAAAATGTTATATTAAATTGATTCGACAAGTGTACATTAAGGTTGCTAAATGACTCGCACAATGCATTGCGTACACTCACATCCAAACTTTTTTATTAGTTAATATTTTTACGACACATTGGGTGTACAGTCACATCGAAACATGCATCAATCAACAGAAATTGCAATACGACGATATTGCGTGTACAATTGATAGCCACCATTTTTTTTTTCATAACTAATTTTCAACACACTGCGGGTACCCTCTCGACGAAAAATGTTAATTAGTAAATATATTTCGAAATATAATTTATGTTTTCATAAAAACATTGCCTGTCGATAGCTTTTTATGCTTTATTCTTCGTAATCATGTTTGTGTATTATCTGAACACTCACAAGATTTAACATTATACGTAACATTACGCCACATTTTAGTGAACATAAATGTTTACTATAGTACTTATTAATAATAGGCATATAATTTAATTTGTTATCTTTGAAAGTTTGGTATTTAATATAATATAAGAGCGAATTTACAGTGTACAGCGGTGACTGAGCGAGGGTGTGCAATAGACATTAGAGCCGAAATTGCTAGATTGCGTAAAACATTCAATCCTCGTCACTTTCAATTCATTTCGTCTAAATGTCAGATATTACTTTGTTTTGTGGTTTTCCTGTCGTATGTAAAATGTATTTGCAAGTTTCAAGCACGTTTACACTTTCAAATTGATGCGAAGGTCAACGATAGTGTATGAACGTCTCAATTTTCTATGGTTACAATGTAACTTAAGAATTAACATATGAGTCAATTAAGGAAACATGTAACATGTTTATTTTTATTTGTACACAGTGAAAAAGATACAGAAAGACATAAGTTATTATCTTTTGTTTAGTTTTTATTAAATTGTCTTGAAATTATTTTTTTTTTTTAATAATAACATACATATTACTATATATGTACTTGTTGCTCGTATTGGTGACAAATGCGACTGGTGAACGAGAGGTCCTAAATCCCGATCGGGCACTATTGGATTTTTCTAACTTAGATTTTCTAGTAGTGGCTCGGAGTCTGGATGTGTATCTGGAATATGGCATTGGGCTCACTACCTATTCCATAGTGGGACGTAAACATAACTTTGAAATGTGGGAGTGTACTACACTCCTCTGCCTGACTGTTCGGGAATTATAGGCGTAATGTTACATTATATTACCTAAATGAAAGTGTTAGTCCTTTCACCTACCATCCACTTGCAGACTTGTTCGAAATATTATGTGTAAAAGTGAAAATATCCCGTGTACTCACGTGAAGGTGTTATTTTATTTTTTATTTATTTATCCTTTATTGTTGGTTACAAAGGGCGGACTTAATGTTATGTTGAAGGGTTACAATGAAGCGTGTTTTATCGAAGCTGTAACTTTACAAATGCTGCATTTATTATGAGGAGGCTTTTAGTACGCATATAAACTGTGTTAAATTCGGAACAAAAATATTAAATAATCCAACTATTCACAATGTACAACATATGTATATGTTATTTTTAACCTTTGGTATCATAGCTTTACAGTATTTTGTTGCTTAGATTTTCTGATAATCACTGATTATTACAGATTTAAATTTTATAACGAAAAAGTTCGCTAAGAGTTGTACAAGTAATATTTAATTTTAGAAACAAAGGAACAATAAATAACTAAGTTACAAAGGTCAAAGGTATTGTACTGTAGAACAGCGATTAATTCATCTGTGTACTAATAACCAAAACTTTAAAGGTCATTTGTGTACCGCAAAATAACTGATTTATTACGCTGATAGACTGTTTTGGAACAGTTTGCCCATTACTGTTAATAACGTTTTAATTATAAGACAATATACATTATAACAACGTAACATTACGCCTGTAATCTCCGAAGAAGTAGGCAGAGGAATGTAGAATACCGCCACGTTTCACCAGCTAGGTTTAGGTCCCATTATGGAATAGGTGGTGAGCCTATTGCCATATTCAGACTGAGCCATTACTAGAAAATCTAAATTATAAAATGTTGTAGACTATAACAAGCACCGCATTAAGTGTTAGTTATTTATATACATACAGCCAACTGTCCTACTTGGGAGTCGTTTGTCGCAGGTAGCGCGATAATTGTTGTTATTACAGGTGGCAGCACTATCGCCTATATAGCAGTACCATCGACAATAGCGTAATGTTCAAATGCCAGGAATGTGTAATTTTACAAAGTCCTTCTATGTATTCTTTATATTTCGTATGTCTGAACTACTACCATAGGACTGGATATAACTGGAAGCTTTGTACAGCGCCTTGATTGCGACAGACGAGTGGATGGCACAGAAAATAAAAGCGACCGTTCTTATATATGGCAAAATAAATCTACAGTAGAGCGAAAGTGGGGCCGAATCAATTCATTCATCAGCTGCTGCTCAATTACGTTGCTCCCTTTCGTTCGCTCGCTTCACTCCGATGGACAGGCACCCTAATTCGATACTTTGTTAATCCTCAATTAATTGGATGTTGCTATTAAAATTCTTAGGAAGATTTCATTCAAAGGATAACGAAAAGAGATTTAATCTGTTTCAAGCCTGAAGTTCAATCGTGGAAATGAGGTTCAACCATCGCAGTGATTTCAATTAATATCTGAAATCAATAGTGCGAGCGGTGTTTTGAATTACCTCGTGACGTCACTACTGTAAGTATTGATACAGCGAGTGGCAATTTTAATAATCACTTCCGCGCTTCACATAACTCTCTTGTACTAGACATAACACATGTGATATAACACGTGTGTAGTTCACATATCGTATTACTCTCGTCACACCGTTTAACTACAGAGAAGCAATTGCTTTGAGAGAAGAATCTCTCTTAGAATCACTCTTTCTCTATCAGAGCCGTGTGATTGTCCACGTGTATAATAGAAGCGACCGTCTCAGTGCTCGAAGCTTATACAGGTCCTACACACTTACGAATACTGATGTAAATTAACTGTATACATACCAACATGCCTTATAAGATTTATTGCTGTATGCATTTCTTAAAACGTAAACGTAACTACACGCCTGTAATTCCCGACGAGGTAAGCAGAGAGTTGTGGTACATTGCCACGTTTCACCAGTTACGTTTACGTCCCACTATAGAATAGTTGGTGATTATATTACCACACACCGGGTTCTTTACATACGAGTACATGCCATACATGCAGCTTTTTAACTAATATTTTTAATGTAGTTTTTTCAACAGCTCATCGTACCCGACACCATCCGTCCTACTCTCATAGACATACTTCCAGTATGTTCTCAATGGGCGGTAGTGTTTCATTGTAAATCACTTCACATAAATAAAATTAAATTGTTCTCATAATTAGTTCTCGTTAAGGAACGTCCAAAAAAGAAAACGTATATTAATAAAAACGAAATACAAAGATACATATGTACAAGTATGTAGTTACGGACATCATCCGTCCCTTTATTGTTCACCGTTTACACACGGATCTCCGGACTGAAAAAGATTTAGGTTTTAGTCTCGCCCGCGATGTCATTTGAATCACAGTACATGTATATAACATGAAGCGATTAAGAAGTTGCGCGTCATCCACGCCACTGCCACCAAGCTTAATCCGTGCACCACGAACCGAAGCTTCGGTAATGAATTTTAATGTTGTTACAGAACTTTTTAATGGAGATACGCCATCATACATTATTCATGAGCTTGTTACTCCCACCGGGTTTATTTATTAAGGATTAAATAATCACCATAAGTACCTATCTACGTTTTGAACGGCGCTAATGAACCTTTTATTGATATTTGATATATTTTTGATCTGTTTAACGTGGTTTAGTTGTCAAAGTCCGATAGAACAATTAAAGGACCCTGGAAAAACATATGAACATCTGAGCTGAATATTTGTTATAATGTTATAAAGATTTTCTTAGTAACTATTGTGATATGTTCATGTTTCATTTTACAAAATATTAGGGCAACAGGCTCATTACCTGTTCCATTATGGGATATATATAATGTAACTTGTAAATCATGGAAGTGTCCAACACAACACTGCCTACTCCGTCAGGGAAATATAGGCGCCAAGTTATGTTAATTTTACATTAGTTATCTAGCTAAGATAAGGAAAATGACAAAAACCATGTAACGTTTTGGCCGAATGTAATTTCATATTAATTCCAATTTAAATTGCGATAATTAAATAATGATACTCAAAAGGGAATAATCCAAATCGAGTGGCAAATACGATTAGCGAACCACAAGTGCTATAAAAACAATTAGGGCTGTCAACACAAAATACCTTGAATATATTATAACGACACGACAATGTGGATATGAAATGAATCACGTGATGCTTGGACATTGGATGTAGCATGTCCACATTAGCGTCCTTCAATGTGGGTAAGGACACAATATTTTTACCAACGTATGACAGCGCCGTCGCATAGTTGGCAACTCTGTCACCTAGATTGAAGAACCATCTTTCGCGGGACATTAATTACAATGATTAATTGCGGAGTTAAGGATGTTAAATTTAGAAATACCTAGATACGTACAGTGCTAGATAATGTATTACACGCTCCATAAACACCGCACAATATGTCACTTGATTAAACAAATAGCGTACATTTAAAATTTGTTGTGTGACAGCCCTGAGCAACTTGGTGTTTACCGAGAATTCGGTGATCGACATTTCTTAGAAATAATATTGTTACCCTTCTATATTTATCATTATTTCTCGTTCATTTGTATCATTTAACTTGAATGGTCTTTATTATTTGGATGTGTTCAAGATTTATTTATATTATTACTGTTACCGTTTTTGTAAGAAAATGATTTATTAGTTCCCAGATAAACAAACATTTAAAAAAGGTTTGATATAATATGTAATCTCAGAGTAGAGATTTGTACTTGTATACTTTCAATACAGGAACGTTAATAACCTTAGTAATTCAATCTTATGAAATGCGCTAGAATTTCGATCAAAGTTGTAGGTACCACTAATTACATACATGCAAATGTACTACATATAAATCTTCTTTATACATAAATCAAATGTCATCTTAACAAGAGAACGCATCAGTAAAGGTGACATCGTTAGAACAGTTAATTGAAATTTGTTACCGTTCAACAGTAACTCCAAACACACAATTGGACTTTCTCTTAGTTATCCTAATGTGACCAGAAGTTCCGTTATTAGTATACGGACAGATTGATGATTTTCCCACATAAAGACTCCTTGAATGATTCAAAGCAAATGAGGGACATATTTTAGGACTGAGTAGGACTTTTTAATAAGAAATATTTAAAGTTTCACTATAAACGCGGTGGTGTTCAGTATAATAATTGAACTATATTTGAACGGTTTTATACCGCCATTCTTCTTTCTTGGGAACCGGTTGGACTTCTCTCAAAATTAATTGTTTGGAAATATCTAAAAATTTATTAATATTATACAATCATCATTAACAACAGTTTTATTATTCCACTCTTGAAATTTCTCTCGTAATGAGAAAGGGAAAGCCATAGTTATCACCGCCAGCAAAGACATTGATGACAGACTCGTACACTCTTAGAGAACATTCTAGACAATTCTACGTCGTTTTACACAAGGAACCATAACCAATACAAGTGCGTAGTACTTTTATGTGGAGGTGTTAAATGGTCATGCTGTCTATGACTGAAGTCGTTAACAGCTAATGATTAACGGTGTGTTCGAGTAAAACAAGACGTATCTAATTTGACAACAAACTTTGCCTACTACAGTGTCTCGTTTAATTTCCTCGGGACCTTTTGATCCTTCACATTTAATTTGTAACGTTTACGACATTCGACCTTTAGGCCGCTCCCGAATGAGCGCCTCAACGTTAAATTTCGATACAACTTTTCAAATTAAGAACTTCATGCCGGAAATATGTAACAACTTGTTAAAGGCCAGTGACAATAACACGTTACAAATAGATATTGTCAATTAGTGGCCATGTTACAGAAAATGTAATGTTTGTAATGTCACATGTACACTTGCACCGATGGATTCAGCCCCCGATGGATATTCCCCTTTACTCCCCACTTTTTGATGTTGCAAAATTTGCACGTTTCACGATTTTCTCTAAGGCGTCTGAAGCCCGCCAATCCATACTTGCCAGCTTAGCAAACTACAGCTTTAACCCTTTTCATTCTGAGGCCCGTGTCAAACAGAACGATGAAATTATGAATGTACTTCATAATCCTGACGTTTGATGGGTAGTTTTTTCAAGGTCTCCGTAACAGTAGGGCTAGTTTGAGAATTGCGCATGTATTCAGACATCCCAAGATCGAGCAGAATTATAGATAAAAATTTGCAAAGTTGACTGTAATCAATACTATAAAATTGGATAGATTGAGTCAAGACCTATAAACATTGTTTCATTTCATATAACATTCGTCACATTACTTGG
Source organism: Mimoniades nurscia nurscia (assembly GCA_018246595.1). Classification (NCBI taxonomy): domain Eukaryota; kingdom Metazoa; phylum Arthropoda; class Insecta; order Lepidoptera; family Hesperiidae; genus Mimoniades; species Mimoniades nurscia. The sequence continues at coordinate 8,629 of DWFO01001639.1, read as the reverse complement.
CCTTTTGCAGCTCCTGTCAATGACTGCAGTTTTATGCTTGAACACATTATGTCGAATACGTGATGGCTTTAGCGTGCAAAAATATTATTACGGTCTTTCTATACGATTTTATTTTTACGATTTCGCTAGAATTTATTTAGTATAACATCTTTATAGAAAAACGTGAAAAATACCACTAATAATAATGGATCTGATTAAATGGCAGTGATTAATTACCGCATCTGATTGACTGATTCGACATACATGAGGAAGTTTTAGCTGCGTAGCTTTTCTTACAATGTTCACTTCACTATTACAAAAAGAATTATCTAATCTTATAAAGGTTATCTAATCTTATAGTGAAGTTAGGCTTACATATCAGGAATCAGGCTCTTGTAGTGGAAAACTGTAACCGAAGTCATTATAATAATATAATGACTTCGGTTACAGTTTTCCACTACAAGAGCCTCATTGCTGATATGTATTATATTTATTGAATATATAGAACTGCCATGGCTTCATCGACATACATATATAACAACTCGTTTCATATTCTATATAATATCATGATTTTATAAATTTACTGTGATCAATTTCAAAAAGTCTAGAGTTTTGGGAATAATTGAACTGATAATCTTCATATTTTAATTGTCTCAATTTATATCTCATAAATGATCAATCTGAACAATCTCCTCAATGAAGCTTAAATTATAGTGCAAAATGACAAGTTTTTCATTTCGTAGGTGTTAGCTTTTTGCGTCCGATGTTTAACTTTCTGGGAAAGTTTTTAGTTAAAAACTTTAGTTTTACACAAGCAAAAAAAAATTGGACCATTGCACCAATTGAACTGTTCCAGATTTTGACTTTTTTAAGATGCCCAAACCCATTTGAGACGCCGTAACGCCTCGGCGGAGGCCTATGTCTGCCAATGGAATGCAATAAGCTTATGATGAGAGTTTATGAAGAGAAGATTCGACTAATTAATCCTATTATACATACAAATAGCAGAACTTGATTACCTCGTTGGTTCAGTGGTAGAAAACGCAACTACTGAACGATAAGGTCCTTGGGTTCGAGTCCCGGGTAGGATACTGTTGGTTTTTACTAACCGGAACTTTCTAGTAACGGCTCGGAGTATGGATTCGTGCTCAGTATGGCAATAACTTTATCCTCTATTCTGTAATGGGACGTAAATGCACTACTCTGCCTATGTTTTGAGAGGATTAGAGGCGTGGCGCGATGTATTATTTTTATTCTTATTGTAACATCCAGCTTTACGGGTATGGCCTGCCAAATACATTATCCTCACAGACCTGAGGTACTTCTTCTACATTCATCATTCTCTTTATACACGCACGCCGTTACTCTATTAAGACACGAGGTAACTTTTGAAAGTCATAACAACATAAGACTTTACACTGTTCGCTGCAATTAAGCAGTAGAAAAATTGTCCTCAATGCAGATTACGTTAAAAACAGGCCCCAGACGAGGAACAGACTCCCACGCGCGCTTAAAATAGAACCTCGTTCCCAACCGCTCCGCCGGGTGGAAACTACGCAGGGTGGCCTCGCGAACCCGCTGCACGGACAACGGTAAGCTATATCCCGTCAACTGTCCTTTAGAGTAAGATCGTAAACACTATGGTGGCAATATTAAAAATTATTTGGAGATTTACAGTAGGATTAGCTGTCGGAAGAAATAAATTTAATTCAGAATTCTCAAGAGCGTCCCTGAATGCAATTATATTGAAATTCGAGAGATAAGGAACAGACGCCCACGTGCGCTCTATATAAAAACAATTGCGGGGGACGGGTGGCACTCGCGCCGTAAATACCTACATGTTTAAAACCGTTTTGTATGAGGGGTTGCATGTACCTACTTCTATTTTTGGCCTTTGACGGAATCCCACATATTTTAACCGTTACGAAATTTATTGAGGCGTCTATACAAGATATAAATAATTCATTTACGCGTTCATTCATTCATTCGTTCAGTCATTGATTCATCGTTGGTTCATTCACCTGTTATTGGTTCTTTAGTTCGTAGATTTATTCAGTACAATAAAATGGATTATTTCACTTAACGTTTAGTTGAATGAATTAGTGCAATGGAATCAACTTTATAAACGAGTGTATGAACAATTTAACCTCCACGGCCTAATAATTAAAATACTGAAGTTTGAATCCACTAGCTAATGGATTCGAGGGCTAAGTAGTAGAACTCTTGAATGACTTTCAGGGAAATACTCAGTTATGTGTATTGTGACGAGTTCAATTATTATGTGTACAATTTTAATGCATTTTAATAAAATCGAGTCATTTTATTTTTCATGATTATTCCATAATCCCTTAATTTCAGTTATATGTACACAGTTTCCTGTAACAACACAAATGTAATTACGACAGTTAGCAAACTACGAAATGGTTTAGCATGGAAAAGTCTCTGGTACACACAATCTGAAGGTTACAGAGAAGTCATACGAGTTCTCAGCTAAATACGCGAGGCAAATTTGCTGAAAGCATTCGTTCGGCATCTTGTTAGGGAGGTTTTATTTCTTGTGCACGTGGGCGGAAAGCTCTAGAAGCTTAGGTGTTCTGTGCATCGCTGGCGAAGAGCGAGTAAAAACATAAAAAAAGATTATTATTAGCAATATGTCTGGACCTCACACACGACAATTTGAATTAGACACTGAACATAAATATACGTTTACCACCGCCAGTTACGACCACCACCCCCTATACCGTGGAGGGGCGTAAACGTGACTAGTGAAACGTGCAATTGTTCTACACTCCTGTGCCTACCTCTGCGGGGATCACAAGCGTAGCGTTACTTTTCTCAATCTCTTTTTAAACGGTTGTTTGACTCTTTCACTTCCTGCTCTTACAGAGCATACGGTATAGCTCTCCTAATTCTCAGACATTGAGACGCGTGTTTCGTTACTTGACACGTGACCGCTAATTGCCAATATTCACGAGCCTTTATGGAAAATGACATTCAATAGTCCTACTTAGCTGACAATAGAGCAGCGTGCAAATATTTTTTAGAATAACCGCAGCCACAGGAGTTTTGTAACTTAGCAGTCTACCAAAGTAGTCCGGAGGGGAGGGTGCCTTAAATAGAACCTCACACCCCTACCGCTAGTGATGGGCCGCCCAAAAATATTATCGATAAATGAACTTTACTTCCATTTTCAACATGTTTTTAGTGAACGAACAAAAACAATATAACTTATTTTAATGGTAAATCAAAATTATTCTCGTAGCACATGAAATTTATACAAATACGCGTATATATACAAACATGCATACAAATATATATATTTCTGAAATTTATTATTCAGGTTGAAGCATATATATTTATAAGGACAATTTTCAATTAATTGTAAAATTTGTGTCTAAAACAAAACTGTTAAAAAATTCATACTTCGATCAATATTTATTAGTGACCAATGATTTGATGGCAATTAAACCATCTAAAAGTTTGAATAGTAGTCGTAATATGTATTATCATTATCATCATCATCAGTTTATCAAACCGCTGCTGGATATAGGCCTCCCCCAAAGATGCCCGCTGCCTGCCCTGTTCTTACCGCATTCAGCTTTTACCTGCAGCCTTTCGCATATCAACATCCCACCCGGCAGGAGGGCATCCTACACTATCTATAATATGTATATTAAATTTTGTTTGTTAACGTAACATCTTATTTATTAGATTGCCCAAATAAAACTCTAGATGACGTCGTGGAAAGCATTCTTAATTAAACATTGATAATCGATCCTATCAACCTGCGCTACATTGACCTCCCGAGAGGACGCCCGTGTCCAATAGTGGAACGATAAAAGGGTTATTGACAATGAATAACGAACGTGGTTTGAAGTCGTTTGTAGGTTCCCATAAGACAACCGATTATGAAAAAAATATAACGCCGTTTTCATTTAATTCAATTTCAAATATAGTATACTGTTATCGATAACGCTTTCATGACAACCCCATTCGAATCGACGTTAACTTGAAACGCAGATGTTATAGGGTTGGCACAAATCGCCTGCTACGCAGGGTTTTAGTTTTTCGTTACGGGAAATTTAATTTTTAAACACGTTCTCAACATTTTCACGTTTCTTTCCGGGAAAATTGTTAAAACTTTATTTTATTTTCCATTCATTCATTTTATTAATTTTATAGCGTCATTTGCACGTTCGTGAGTAATGTCTAACATGTTATTTTTCTTTGTAGGTATCACATGTGTTTTCATAGTAGTCTTGCTGATGGGGGAGTCAAGTCTCCGAAACCGACGATTGCGAATAAAGATATTTATATGGATTTATAGAAGAACGACGTCCGATCTGTAAACATACATACATATGTAGATATTCTTGGCACTTGGTGATCTGTACTTACCCCATAACGAACATGGCGTGATCATCTTGCAAACGTATGCTGTATTCATATAGCTTTCTTAAAAAAGTTTCTTAAAAAACATTTTAACTTTGCCTATATTTTTAACAACTCACACACCGTTATGTTTCCGATAAAGGGTGAGACTCGGCTATGGTTACCAAATACTGATTAATTACATACATATAATGTATCTTTTTAAATGTGAGTACATAATAATAACATCACGCCTAAAATTCCAGAATAGGCAGGGAAGTTAGTACATTGCCACGTTTCACCAGCTATGTTTTCATCCCACCATGGAATAAGTGACGAGCCTATTGCCATAAACCAGGTACTAATCCAGATTTAGGCCTCTTAGGGCCTCTCGATCAGCAGTTGCACTTGCGTCCACTCGACCAACGACGCAATCTAGGCTAGGCTAAATGCCTACTAATATTAATTACATTATTTCACACCCAAGCATAATATTATATACCTACTCTTGCTCAACTATTTACGACGGCAATAGAACCCGAAAGCTTTGTCAACAGATCAGTCGGCGAGCAAAGTCGCTCGTGTTGGAGCTTGCAAATATAGATCTTGTGTCTGTTTAACGATGGAATGATATTTTTAAATTATATTCCCAACATTTCGCGTCAACGTCGGCTTACGTCGCGATGACGGGCAGTTCCATTGTCGCGGCGTAATTGCTGTTCCTTGAAAAACTTCACACAAACTCCCGTAAGAAACAACGCGGCTATTAGTGCGGACGGTTTGCGAGGAAAATTTAGAAATTGCGATTCGCTTGTGAATCGACTAAATACATTAATACAATGGTATCGTCCATTTTAACATGAAAAATCCAAAATTGAGTGCGTTATTTGTTATATGTTTACTTATATAATGCCAAAAGTGATCTACCGCGAGTTTCCATTGGCAATTAGTGGAATCACAGGTGGTCAGCACTTGTGGTAGATATTGTACGCCGTCTTCAAGGCCTCTACAACAGTTACCCTGTACCTGGGAGGGATACCGGGTTATGTGAAGCTTCTACCACACTAAAGCCCCTAGGTGGCCTTGCTCTACGCTAATAAAAGGACTCCGGGATCTTTAATGGAACGCGCTGGTGCTCAAGGTTTGTGACCTAGCAATCACATCAAGGAGTGAAAGTTTTATTTGGTCTAGATTTTTTTCAGTAAAAGAGCAGACAGTAGCCACAAGTGACCACTACCGCCCAGAGATATCTGCAACCAACCTCGAACAGAACTGTAGTAATCGAACTGCTTGTTGTAGTTTAGTCAGTCTACTTAGTTAACTTGCTGCTACCCTATTTAATTTAAAATTAAAAAAGAAGGAATAAAAGTAACATCACTCTTGTAATCCCCGAAGAGGTAGGCAGAGGAATGTAGAACACTCCCACGTTCCACCAGTTACTTTCTACGTCCCGCTATGGAATAGGTTGTAAGGTTATTGCCTATTGATGGGCACATATCCAATCTCCGAGCAGTGGCTAGAGTAGCGACTAGAACACCTAAATTAGAAAATTTAGTAGTACCCGACCCGGGAATCGAACCCAGAACCTCCCATTCGGCAGTCGCACTTGCAACCAACGCGACCATCGATTTAACACATTTAAATCGCGTACAAACATTTGGTAGCGTGCCGCCACTTTAAATTGAAATATTTTAAATAAAAAGCGAAACGAACAGATTTCACGAATATCGTATGAGCGCGGTACTGAAGCGCATCTGGTTTCAGTGAACATAACACGTGAGTAAAGTCTGCGCGTTAAAATAAAATCTATTTTCATTATTAATAATGATGTGTTTTTAAACATAATGATGATTGACTATCTGGTCGGTCTAGTGGTTAGTGGACTTAACTGCTGACACTGGAGTCGCAGGTTTGATTCCCACCCAGAATATTTGTGTGATGAGCATAATTTTTTTTCTGTGTTTGGTTGTTAAACCGTTGTATTTACATAAATGTATATTTACATGTGTATACATGTAGTTTATCAGCCGTCTGGTTACGATAACACAAGTCCACTTGATGCGTACTTCCAAATCAGATGGCCGTGTTTGAAGAGATCCCAAGATATTGTGATATTATAAGCGTCAGTACGCGCCCTAATAAACATGCATCAAATTTACAGCACGTTTAGAAGTACTACAATTTTTTGTACAATACTCATTTGTCATCAACGTACTTACTACAGTACGCTATTAAAATATTATCATATTATGTTCAAACACTGTTATCTACTGTGAACAATAGACGCGCTTAAACTGTCGTACACCGTCACACCCCGCCATCCCCCACCCCCGCCCTCTCCGCAAACGGGCTACGCTAAATAGTCCTCACGGCAGATATTATTTCTTTTATTCACGAGTAAAACTTAATACAGTTCCATGTGATTTTTTTGTGTATACAATATACTATTGATATCAAAAAGGGCGATAGGTAATATTAATAGTTTTTCGTATAATCATCATCATCGGCCTCTTATAAGTCCTCTATTTTGCCCACAATCCCAACACTGGGCATGTACGTCGGGTACTTTTATAATGTACAATTACTTTTCTATTACCCAGAATGCATTAGACTTAGGCTTACATGGAACCTTCTTTTGCGCACCTGCAGGGCAAATTTAAATGATTTTTTTTAAATACAAAGAAATACAAATACTCTCTGCCTACCCCGCAAGCGACCTGGCGTGAAGATATGTATGTACAAAGACTTATTCCAAAGTTTTTTTTGTATCTATCTATGTTGCTTACTATCTATCATTGTTTCTGTTTATCTATATTTTATTCCTAATTGAATACTTCGTCCTTTTTTGAAATCTGGTAACTGAAATCTGCTGAAACTCAGTGTTGAGCACCGAATGGCGTATGTCTCTGACGTCAGAGGGCACGCCGCTCTGCGTCACAGCCCCCTAGAGTGCTCGTACTGCGTAGATGCGAAATTGTACGATTACCTCCATTACGAATGATAACGGTTTTTGTCGCTCAGGGAATAAGCTTCACGTTCGCATGACACGCCTTAATTTATCCAACTCGGTTCGTTAGGTTAGGACGCAGTTGGCGAAAATGCCGTTCAATTAAACAGTGATATAATACACGATTCGCTTTTATCGTCTAAGAGGCTTAGTTAAAGGCTTATGAGGTATAAATGCCTAAGCCGTTTGTAACAAATATGCTTAACGCCTACTCTATGTTATCCCACGATCTGTTATGGAAATCTGCCCGCCTGGTAGAGACCTAGAGTTTAGATTTGTAATTATTTTACGCTATGTCAATATTCACTGGAGATGCTAGTTCATTTACAGCAAGAGGGATATTTGAAACAGTTTTAAAAGCCTACATTCAGTAAAAAAAATATAAAATAAGAGAAATAAAAAAAAAAATCTGCCATCACACAAAATGGCCAATTGTACACTGCTACGCGTAACTTAACCAATCAATTTAGACGTCCAAATTATTTATTCTGATATTCAGACAAAAAAGCATTATAATCCAATTCAAAAATGTACAAAATTAAATTTCCGATTATCGATATGAAGTGTAGCTTAAAACTCTACAAAACATTAAAACAGAGAATACCTTAAATAGAGAACTCATTGAAAAGATAACACGTAGTACCAACTCTACAACGCTCTCGTAGCGTCTCTACACCGCTACGTCATGTTCGGTTACAGAGATACGACAAAAAGATCAGGAGAATCGGTCATTGTAGATAGAGATAATTATAGATAGTAGATCTCATTGAACATGGAGGACGTACGGTTCTCCTGTATTTTGAGAGTTTTTGGGAGTGAATCGAATCATTAGAAAGTGATCAGACTTATTATTATTATTCATCAGCCTGATTCAATCCACTGCAGGACGTAGGCCACGTAGGTATATATAATATTTTTGCCCATAATTTCCCCACGATGGACCAAGGATCGCAGATTATCATTTTAAGTTTTACCTTATTTATCATTACCATTTATTCGTACTAAGAATATAATAATTAATTTTACTAACCCGTACGAATTTGCCAATAGCCGTAATCTGTGTTAATTCCTTTGTTTACTTTATCAGATCATCGACCCTTAGTCGACTGAAAGAAACGTTGCCACACAAAGTATTAGTTGCGTTTGTTTCGAGAGAGTTAACTATGTAAGTAGACAATGAAACAATCTTATAGAAATATATGTCGCAGATTCAATTAGATTGCTATCTAAGAGGCCAATATCGTCGTCCGACATATTTCTTTTTATTAGTCA
>DWFO01001638.1:0-15313 GCA_018246595.1 Mimoniades nurscia nurscia | reverse complement strand
GGCTTAAACCGGTTTATTTAGGTTTTTGAAGCGCTCTCTTCTCAATTGAGAATAGATTCGCTCCAAGCGGAATTTGTGCTAAAAACCTTTAAAAAATATTATTAACCGGTATTTTTTAAACCGGTTTCAAGCCTTGCTTGATTTACTTTCATTTAATGATTCAATGGCATTATTTGATCTGATCGATAGTTCCTAATTTAATTGTACGATTGTATTAATTTATTTGAGTTTTTCGACAGCGGCGTCGATACGTAACGCCTATTTCTTTACTTGGATTATAATTGTCACTGTTTATTCATATATTTAAAACTATATTTATTATAATAATATCGAAAAAAATTAAGTGTTTAAACTAGTGCATCACTTTATAGTCTCCCACTACATAATCTCTACTTGGCTAATCCTGATAAAACTGTAAAAATGTACAAAAAATACATGTATTACATATAAATCATGTTTCATAGTCTTAACTCACGCGATTGCTATGTTAGGGCCCTTTAAAATAGACCTACTCTGAGAGCAGAGCAGACTTTGATCGTTTTTAAAATAGAACGTTATATAACATTTAAATGAAGCCTAATTTTATATGCCAACTAGCTGTCGCCCGCGACTTCGTTCACGTGGAATTCTAAAATGAAAATAACCAAGTTACTCCTTATTATATCAGCTACATACCCGTGGAAGTCTCGTTAAAATCGGTCCAACCGTTTCAGAGATTAGCCGGAACAAATAGACAGACAAAAACAGTAAAAAATGTTGTTTTGGTATACGTGCCGTATTTTAAAATTACAAACAGACACTCTAATTTTATTTATTTGTATGTATATACTGTTTGATCGCTAGAACACGCTCAAGCGCCGTCATGAACAATTCAAATCTCAAAATAGACTTTATTGCAATGTACTTAAGTTCTATTATAAATAGCATCGAGTTGTTTCCAAATCGACAGGACGTTTATTTTGCTAGCGTTATTCCTCGAGACGGACAAATCTATACATCGATTTTTTTAATCGATACTTTGCAGCTGATGTGAAAACTGCACTCAAACTAGTTGCCATATACACTTTGAGACATAATCGCTTTTCATTGCTTTTAAAATACAATAAATAAAGGTATTGACATTTGTAACACATTATTAATTAAAAGAAGAACTACAAATTCGTCAACGGTGTTGTCGAGCCCATCTGAAATAATGAAATTTTAATATAATTTAAATCTTTAGTATTATGTAAAATTAAACAAATCAGCAAGATAAAATTATTAAATAATTTGTCGGTTTTTTTTTTGCTAAATAAATCATTTATGAATTGTTAATAATAAAAATTAAGACCAACAGCATAGTTCTAGAATTACTTTTAGTAATGAATGTCGTCGGTTATACACAAAGGAATTAATAAAGGAACGAATCAATGTATGAACGAGTAAATGAATCTATTTACTTCTCGCTACTAAAAGTGCCATAGTCTGGCCCATGGTTCTAAGCCCTTAAGGCGTTAAACGTAATATATTTCAATACATATGTATGTAAGTTATACCTTTTTTACATTAGTTCATGATTCCTGTCCAGAACAGTACAATGTCGATTGTCGGACACCGCCTGTAACAAGACCAAGCAATTACTCATATATGAATATAAATTAAATGTATAAAATAAAAAAAGGGAGTATGAGCAGTAAGAATTTCATATATTGGATGGACAGATGCATAGCGACATCCTACGCTGCGGCATTTCGGCACCCGGGAAGGGATTACGGGCTTCGAGGAGTTCCTCTTTACGCGAGTAGTCGCACGGGGATCACTGCCCCGTGGTGACGAACGCCCCGCCTTCTACAGGCGGCGGGCAGCCTGCGCCGCGCCCCGCCGGAGGGGGGCGGCGGAGGGGCGCGGAGGGGGCGGGTGCGCGGGCGGCGCGTGCGCACGTACGTCCGCCGCGCCGACCACGCCACGAGCCGCTCCAGTGTTACCAGTGTCAGGGCGCGCCGCAACACGTCGCCGTCATTCCGGACATGAATTCCATAAACCCGAAAGAAATTGTGACACTCGAGATATAAGATTTACTTTATAGGCCTTAGTCAATATTTACACAAAATAAAGATACTATTAATACATACATACAAACACATCGTTAAACTTATTTTAAACATATTTACATATGTATAAAGGTGTAAAGGACTCCTTGGCAAATATTTTTCAATTATGTGCCGTATTGAATAGATCTGATCCGTACATTTCGTTCTCTTTTTGATTCCTACATTTCATTGAAGTAACTTGGGCGACAGAGGGACACGAGGCGAAAAAAGAAAGCAAAGAGGGAAGAATCTTGCACTTCTTAGAGCTAGTTGCCATAAGAGCGCGCACGTACCGAGGCGGGCGCGGGCGGCGCGGGCGGCGCGGGCGCCAGGCACGTCTCCACCATGGCCTCCAGGCAGTTCACGAACAGCTCGCTGCTCTCCGCCGTGCACTGCTTCTGCGGACCACCATTTGTAATACTACACCATGGGACTCCGCCCCGTCGGCCCCAACGTAAGCGTCGAGCGAACTCGCGCGATGCTCACCGGTCGACTAACAACTAATATTTGTTTACACCCAGACACAGACCAAGTTTCTGTGCTCACCATAAAAATATTAACCTAGGTGAAGAATAACGGCTACATCTGGGGGCACGATAGTGCTCCCGCCAAGTCGAGCATAAAATCATTACCGTACACCATCGTTTTCTCGAAGCGATTCAGACTATTTTCGACCCCCTATAAATTCGCATGAAAACAATGTATCTCACAAGTAATATTATATTAGATTGGTTTTTTACTTTTATTTTTGTTGGCATTCTATGTACATATAGAGACTGTATGTTTCATAATAGACGCACACAAGTTAACATATCGTAGAAGTAGATAAAGTTTTTCTCTTACCTTTGTAAAGGGTCCCGCGAATCGCCATAAGCCCCCGAAACCGCAACTCTGCATGTAGTGTAATTGCTGTTGACTTGCGTCTTCTGACGCTATCATGTTCTAAGGGACGTACAGATAGACAACAGGCTTAGTAATGATCAGATGGTGACAATGCTGGTCATAAAGTATGAGCGAGAAAGAGAATGGACAAGAGATAGGGATAGAGAGAGAAAGAAATATAAAAAGAAAATGGAAGAATATAGGGTGAGAGAGAGAGGCAGAGAGCAAAATAGAGGTAGATAAGCATTATTTTTACGAAACCTGATTTAAATATATCTATATTTCAGTAATTTCAGACATAGAGCAATACTCTAAAATTAATTTCAATATACCCGTATCCATTATTAGAATTCAATGAACCACAATTTCATTTGCATCATTTGTGTCGTTACAATGTTAGTTATAGCACATTCAGATACTGCGAGTATATATCTATATAAAATAAATTAACGTTAATCTATATATAAATGAACGTTATTTAGCAATTGAAATTTTCATGAATTCTTTAAAATTAATACGGAATGTATGTTCCTGGAGGTGGGCGAGTTCCACTTGAAAAGTATTTCGTTTATATACATACATATATATTCACATGTCAGATCCCTTACAAACTACACAGCTTTTTACTCTATTCATATTTTAAAATAGTTTATACTATATAATCACCTGTATGATGCTCTGGACGGCGCTCAGTATGAGCTGGTCGTGGCAGTGCATCAGCACGTGGTTCACCTTCATGTCGAGCAGGCTGTGGCTGCAATCATAATGATGATGAAATTAATGAATTATGTTATTGTAATCTTGGACGTCACTGTATTGACCACAACAAGGAATAATTTAACTTTGGTTTTTTTTTTTCAGTTACCACAGGATAGACTACAAACAGTTTGTGACCTATTACTATAACGTTTAAGAAGATTATTTCTGTAATTACATACTGATGATATGTATTATTTTGGTTAACATTTAGCGTTAACTAACATGTTAGTAAGTAATTTATTGATGATAGCACTGCAGCAATGTGACTGTTCTTTTCTGATACTTACATGACAGGAAATACTTTTGGAAAAACCACAGACCCTTCCGCGAGGTATTGATACAGGATTCTTATCTCATCTTCGTCTGCAATCATAGACAAAAAGTGTTACTTATTCATATACAGCAAGGTTTTGTCCTTTTCAGTTAAGTTACTGATGTGCTATGAATATTGCCATTTTTAAATGGATAGGCAATCACCAGGTACACAAACTTAGTATCCGGGTGTAGCAACATCTCTGTCCTTCAATTCAGATAAAAAATTCCTATTGTCCTATTCGATATACGACCTCTGTCAGTCACTACATGTCTGTCGTGGTAGTAACAGATAATCGTTGTATTTTTTACATTTAACTTGAAGAACAGACAAACGAGCCAACTAATGGTGAGTGGTCACCGCCGCCTACGGACATTTTAAACACCCGATGAGTTGTCAATGCTTTCCCAATTTAAAGGATCTTTATTTGCGTTTTTCTGTATATGTACATATATGTAGCTTGGCTACTTCTGGCTTGCAACACTTCAGTGGAACACTTGATTTTGGCTTGTATATTCTAGTGCGCAGTGCACATCGTCTCGCCGCCCGTCTTGCCTCACCCGTGGTGTACTTGACCAGCGTGGCCAGCACGGTGAGCACCAGCGCCTGGCTGGTGAAGTCCGACAGCACGGTCGGGTCCAGCAGGCAGTTGTATTCGGGATTGTCTTCCGCTACGTCCTTTTCGGACGACGATTGCTGAAAAGTCGTGTAAAGAGCGTTTATAACATATAAATAAGACGTTATGTTATATGAATAAGTTATGGAACTTTAATGGCGAGGTGCAATGGAACACTTATTTAAGGTGATTTCAACATTAAAAACGTACAATGCAATCCAACGAAATACTATTACATTATATGCAAATATGCATTTATATGGAAGTTACATTTTACGAAGGTAGTCTGTAAGTTTTCTGTTGGGGAGACAATAGATACCCCGCTGCATCTATGCTGCTCATATATTATACTTCCTAGTAAATATAGTTACTAATAGTACTTAAATATAGTTACTAATAATTGTTACTGTATTCATTATAAGTACGAAAATATATTACATTGATGGACATTTATTTGCAGTGTGGGTATTCATAACATAATTTTGAAATTATTGTTACGGATATCGTCGTAGATTCGCTTTATTATAACGGTAATAAGAATATTTAAATCAGACTCATATATGCGTACATTAGAAACACGATAAATAAGTTATACCTTATAATATACCTTAGCGCTCGTCTCTGGGAAGTCGCTGTCGCCGGATCTGGTGGACGCTGGGCGGTCGGTGTCGTCCAGGCTGCCCGGCGACCCGCGACCCTCGTCGTCTACCACCTAGACGAGACATAATGGTTATAACATTTCTTTGTATTTCGAGCTATTGCAGACGATGGGACAATATAAAGATTAGTTTAAATTTTAGTTTAATACAATGCCTGGTAGATAATTTCATTATGTTTGACTTCAAACTAACACGGGGAGCTTATTTTGATTCTTCTATTTACGAAAACACAATTCCATTCCGTTGACGCTATTTTGTGAACAAACTACAACTAGCGCCGTGTTGGCGTAGAAACGTACTAATTCAACATTATGCAGGCTTTTGAGTCAGTCGTGACATTGAAGATTTTAAACGCTTTAATAATTCAATTACAAAACTAGGCGGCGGGTGGAGAGGCATTGTTTAATGAAAAGGCTAGCTGTGTAACAACGGTTGCTTTTACAACTTGGCTGTGATTATGCGTCGTACGAATACACTCACATCGAGTCCGCTGTCTGCATCGGCCATGTCGCGCGCGGCGTCGCCCGCGGAGCCGTGCTGCATACTGTGCGCTCGACCTTCGCTATCCTGCGTCAGTCCGTAGGGATCATAATTAAAACGTCTTCATAGTAAGTACATGTGCTTTAATAGAATTAGCAATGGGGCATTTAATTTGATTGTCTGTGCGTTTTTAGAGAATACCTTCAATTTTATGGAAACTTAAAAACTTCATTTGTAACATTATTCTAAGCCGGTGTAATTAATTTTGTTTATTCACTCGGCAAGTAGTAGCTCACAAATAAATTAAAAAAAATCAATATGGGATGGGATGGAGACTGTTGTAGTGGTCGAAAAGTCAAAAGTAAAGTTTTTTTCTGCCAGAGTGATAATTTCCAATTTTTATCAAAATTCGAAAAGGTTTATACGGCCGCTATATTTAGGGACTTATTTCTAAAAACGCACGACAGCATCTTGTAGGGAATCTAGTCGATGACGAACGGATTTTAGGTTAAATTAAACAATGTAGCTACTATAGTGAGGGGAAAAAAATCGTCTATTTGTTATTCATTTTCATCTATTTAGATAAAAACTAGAAAAGCAAAAAGCGTATTATTTTGTTGTTGGTGTTACGCTAGTTTAGTTTTATTATAATGTATAGACAAAAGCGTGTTAACACTGTGAGGTACCTGTTCATAGCAACCCATGCTTGTACGTCCAATATAACATATCCAATAGGACTCGAATAGGATCAGGCTCCTATTTGAAATGCTTCATAAATCCGTTACTATCCAGGAGAACATTTAAACACGTGATTAGCTTTGTTTTACTGTCAAACGTTCACATTAGGGCTTGAGAGCTTAGATAAGCCAGTGGAAAGTGGTGCGTGGGTGGTGTGTTTTAAGGCAGAGATTGAACAGCTGGTGCTAGTACTCTATGACCTATTATTGTGTTACCCGCGGCCTATTAATAACCATAAATAACTAGTGCCGATACATATCATCGTTCAATATTGAATGCAGCGGTGTTTTCAATCAAATTAGTATTTGGTGTTGAATAGGACAAAAATTTCAATGTACATCAGGGTTAAAATCTTATGGTATACAATAAAAATTTTGATACATATCAGTGTTCGGTCTCGAAAAGGACAATATGTAGTTCGATACACATTAATATTCGTTTTTGAATGAAGCGAGTTCTGTATACATCCGTATTCCGCCTCGAATAGGGCAAAAAGGTCATTACACATCAGGGTTCAGGTTGGAAGGGAATAAAAAATTTTACTGAACACGCATCACATTGATGGCCGATGAGTGAGTTTTGAAATACACAGGAATTGTTTTCATGCCGCTACAATTTGTTGGGTGGTATGTTGTTATTTTCGACAATCATTTGTCACTCCTTCCTGTCATAAAGGAGATCTTAATCTGATCTACAAATGGAGCACATCTTTAGGAGGAAATCAAGCAACTTTAGAGGCGAATTTAATATGAAGCAATTGTACTCTTTCCTCGCCCACATAGCATAATGTCAAACATAAAGTAGTATATATATACATAAAAAAGTAACATGACGCCTGTAATCCCCGAAGAGGTAGGCAGAGGAATGTAGAATACTCCCACGTTCACCAGTTACTTTTTACGTCCCACGATGGAATAAGTGGTGAGCCTATTGCCATATACTGAGCACATATCCAGACTTCGAGCTAATACTAGAAAATTTAAATTAGAAAATTTTGTAGTGCCCGAATCGGGAATCGAACCCACGAGTAGGAACTCCCGTTCGGTAGTCGCACTTGCAACCAATACGACCAACGAGGTCAAGTGGAGTCACAATTTACGCAGCACCATATGTGAAAATCTCAATGCTCAGGTGACATGTGTTTGCGACACATGAGGACATATTTATGTGATATACATATGTACAATCATTTTGAAATTGTCATTCCTTCAATATTATTGTAATGGTTAATTTAATACAATTATCCTCTTTTTAATACGTAGGAATTTGTGCTGTTTGTTGGTCATAAAATATCCATAAAAAGGTGGGGCGTCTCAATGTCCGATGTAAGACAAGTACGCCATCTTTATGCAAATGGTAAAACTTTGAGAATTATAATAATAATAATAATTACTATAATATAAAACCACGCAAGGCCCCTAACAAGGCAAGTACAGACAACAGTGTAGAGAAAATACGTTAGGTCTGCAAGGACAGAGATAATTGGAGTTCTCTGGCTACAATAAATGCGGTAGAAATTGAACATATATTCTCCGGGCATTGGACGTTAACTGAAGAAGACTATTTCAATATTTCTTTTAATTGGATTTGATTAAATTTTTCTTAATGTTACTATTGTAATGGGTATTATTGAATATAAATTGGTGATTTGTCACAGTTGAAGCGAGTTAGGCACTCGAATATATAATAGACCACGTTCTCGCAGTGTGACTTATGGTGAACAATGAAATAACAATTAAACTATGACGTGTACTCGTATAATATGTTACAAAAATAGAAATCAATAGCAAATATAGCAAGTTCGTATAATTTCGGGGCGAAAGGGGCTTAATCTATGACAGGGTTGAAACATGCAGGGTTAAAAAAAAGTCAAAAATGAGTTACATTTTTGACGAACTAAGGGTAATTTCACACAGGGGTAAATACATCTAGTAGTATTAAATTCATTAAGAATTTTATCTAAATAATTCTTACCCATATTGAAATAAGAAAAAATACAAAAGCCAATGGGCTTATTTCCTTTGTTGTGCATATCCAGTTTGATTGAGTGGTCTCCACAAGCCACGTATACCAACCAATACAAGAAAATTATGCGATGCATTTGCCTATACTGACAGTGACCAGATCAACTAGATATATATTCAAGGCTCTGGTGCCGGATTCACTAAACAATTCTGAAGAACGCGTGTGGTGCAAGAAAAATTTACCCATAAGTGATATCAATACTTTTAATAAAACCCTTTTGAACATTTTAACGTCGTAATCTATATCAACATAGGCCTGTTTCGTTCCACTGCTGTACATAGGCCTCTTAAATCGGTGGCCTTTGCCCGTTGTCTCCACGCTGAGCATGCGAGTTGGGATTTGTGATATATGACGCGTTAATAACTGCTATCGGTGTACCCGTGGCGGTCCAATGGTATCCTTCGATGCGGGCACAGAGAACGATCTCTGTGTCTTGAATATCATTCTAGCCGACGTCTGAACGATCATAAGCAGTTCGCAAGCGTTGTTATGGGATAACACCAGTGAATAACGATAATCGTTTTTCACGGGTGTTATTTAAAAATACGCAAACATATCAATATTCGTTTAATAACAGTAAACATATTGTTATTCGTAGCACAATATAACGTTATAACTTGGAACATTAACAAATAGATTGAGTATTGTTTTTGTTAGAAAAGAACATCAAACGCATTAAATGTACGCGTAATGTAAAGTCGTCAAAAATAACGGGTACGCGGTTAGCGAACGTTATAACGATAACAGTTTTTTCACAGTGTTATTCAAACGTTATTTAAAACGAATATCGATTGACAGTACAAGCCGGCGGCGGGGGTGAATTGTAACGTAAAAGTCGTGTGATAAAGAATACAAACGATAAAAGATTTTCAACCAAGTCCAGTAAGAAGTTGCATGAAAAAACACAATGATTATAGTAAAATGGAGTTGAAAATAGAAAACAGCGATACCTATGACTGAAAAGAACAAAATACAGAGTAGTTATATGTGTTGAAAAAGAATGGAAGTTGTTTGTTACAGCAAAAGGAAGAAAACAAATTGAAGAAGAAAAATAAAACCCTGTTACAACAGCCCAATATATCTACGGAAAGATTATCTACCCTCATTAAAGTAATAAAAAAATAACTAACTGTAAACCGCTAGAGAATGTTACACATTGCAAAGTCGAATCTAGTATTACAGTATATTTCTTGCCTATAGTAGGAACCATAGACAAACACCTCCGAACAAACTAAACTTTGACTTCCATTCAGTTTCGAAAATAAAAATAAACACTATATTTATATATATGGGTTATCTGAAATAATTTCACTAACTACTTCTCATTGAAATGTTGCATATGGTTTTAAAATTATTATGCACTGTAACATACTGTTAATTATCGCAAATACTTCGACCACAGAATGAACAACCAGTAGAAATGTCTTGTCATTTATATTTAGAGTGACAATTATTTGATTATCTCGATTTTCCAATTTATATGTCTTCTTTACACTTTTTAACATCTCAAACTGATGAAAGATTCAAACTCAATTCTTCCCGCAAACTTCTGCATATTTGTCTCTGAATGTCGTGGAAAAACATAAAATGCCACAAAAATTAATATCAACTTTCATGGGTGAAATACAGATAAATATCACAGACATAGGATGACATTAAATAGTATATTTTCCATCAATCTTACTCCTATTAAATTACGCTCATAATAAGATGAGAGCTATCAGTTTCAAGTCTTAATCTAGAGACATTAAGTTGTGAGTAATTAATACACTAAGTATAGCATGCGTTCATTAGCACGCAGGCCTTGGCCGCACGACACTTCTCGCCGATATCTTGTTCTGTGGTCTGACCATATGCGAAACATTTGCGATGTATCCAATGATATTCAGAAATGTCATGTCCAATTCAAAGATACACACACAAAAGCTCAAACTAATCCATAATAGAAAGATGCGCCAATCGTACTCAATAAACTTTTAGCTTCACAATGCCTTCATAAAGATATGAGATCAGTAAATGTCTATGGATTGTTTCTAGGATATGATAATAGATGGCGTTCCTTCAAGTGTTCCTGAATCGATCGAAATTTATCGCAGTTTATCGAAGTGTTTACGCATTGTAACTGAACACGTAGCGATTTTTGGTTTTTATTCAATAGCCTTATATTATTATAGTGCTGAAGTAGATGGATCTAGTCAAGCTATGTTTTTTTTTGTTTTAATATTACAGCGTTCGAACATCGAGAGGTCGTTCGTTCCTGACGTGATAAATGCGGAACTCAATCCCGTTGTTTTTTATGAAGACATTATGAAACAGATACCAAATTGATTTCACATATACAGATACACTTATACGATGAAAATATTGTTTCTTATGTATAAATCGTTACATTACCTGGTGCGGTACGTTAGGTAGGTGAGGACTGTGGCCACCGCTGCCCGGGTGTTGGAGGGTGGGGGATTTACCTGTAATATATACATATTTTCAAATTAAGAATATTCTACGCATGTCTCTTTGGCACCACCCGCCGGGATTGAGGTTTCATCCACATCAGCTGGACCTGTGGTTATTTTTATATTCCGTCACCGTTCACAGCACTCCCTGTCTCCATCACTCTTATACCACATCCTGGCATACTTACGATCAAAGTTTGTTTGTTTGTCTTTTATAGACTTTGAAATGGTAAAAGATTTAGCACTGATGTCTTTAATAACTTTGTTCAGAATTGTCTGGGATAGGTTTTGGAAAAAAAAGGAAAAGATATAAAACCTCCATGAGCTGATGATATAGCGTTCTGGTCCAGTATGTCCCAGGATTTCTGCCGCCGACTGTGGCAGGAGGAGTGGATGGATGACTGCGGCTGGATCAGCATTGAGGACTGAAACGTTCCGTTAAAAAATGCCATAATCAAATCGGTCCAAGAGAACTTTCAAACTACACATCCGATTTTGATTTCCTGAATGTCACCATTAATACAATCACAGATGATATACAGACGAATGACTAAAAAATTTACAATTCAATACAATTGAACGTACCTGGTGTATGTCGGAGATCGTTGGGCAGTAGTGGTCGCAGTTGTCCGGCAGCCACTTGGGCAAGGAATGTTTGACGTGACATCTGGACCGCACCTCTTCGCTGACGCTTACTAGCGCTGTATAAATAATGAATACAACGACATAGGTCAGGTAAGATTTTTAGAAAAACATATGCATGTGGCACATGTTCATTTTTAAGTAAGATATCACCCCAGAACTCCCGGAATGGAGAGGTACAGGCGTGTAGTATTTTTCATCTTTTCAACTTTTCGTCAGTTATTTATACATCTAATGCAATTGGGGCTAATTTACTATAAAAATATATAGAAACAATTATACAGCATTAATTTAAATAGAATGATTGCTTGTTTTTATTAATGTCTTATAATATTTGGTGATTTCATAGAAAATACTTAGTTCAAATAATGTGGTGTCTATTAAATTTTTTACATTAATTTTATACTTTTTGCTCCTTTTTGCCTCTGTTACAAGAGCTAAACGTAGACGTAATAATCGATTGATATTTATTAGAGTAAAAGTAAAATTGGTTTCATTTTGTAATTCTTTGAAGCCGGCAGTGTTTATAATTATTATAATAATTATATTAAAGAATTTTGAAAGAATGATGGGCATGCGAGCATCCGTGCACTCGTATAGACGTGTATCGCACGTGTATCGGACGTAGTTAAGGAGCAACAAGAGAGAGCGTGTGGCGCACCGGTGAGGTAGGCGGCGGAGGCGCGCGTCAGCTGGGACTTGTCGCGCTGCGGGCGCGCCACGGCGGCCAGCAGCGCGCCCAGCACGCGCGCCGTGCGCGCCACGGTGGCGGCGGCGGGGTGCCGGTAGCCCTTCAGCAGGTGCCCCACCAGCGCGAAGTGGAAGTTGGACCGGAAGCTGCACACGCGCACGCTTAGCCACACGTCGCACAGTGCAGCTACGACTC
This sequence comes from Mimoniades nurscia nurscia, assembly GCA_018246595.1. Lineage (NCBI taxonomy): Eukaryota > Metazoa > Arthropoda > Insecta > Lepidoptera > Hesperiidae > Mimoniades > Mimoniades nurscia. The sequence goes on along the minus strand of DWFO01001638.1, from coordinate 2,791 downwards.
GATCGCTTTCGACACCAGTTATTACGTGCCATACACTCAATAAGCATAACTTTCGTAAAATAACTTAGCTTCCAAATTATGACTCGATTGGTTCGGAGAACATCTTTCTGAGTATATGTATATGAGCTAACTTGCAATAAACCGGCGCCATGTCTTTCTACTTCAGTCGCATACTTAAATAATTATCTTTTTTTATAAAATAATAGTTATACTATCAGTTAATCGTCCTATACAAGCCGGGCATGATTTTTGTGCCTTGATGCCGTTTTTATATTCTTCTAAATAAAAAAAAAATATTCAGAAACATACATGTATAATTATTAAACCATGCAACAAACGTTCCTAAGCCACATAACTATTATTATTAAACAAACATCTATTATATTTATACAATATTGTAATTGTATGAGCCTGTATACCATTCAGACCAATGAGGGTCATTTTAATTACACATCAAACTATGAGATAAAATGGGTACCTTAATCCGACAGCATGGTCCATTTGTTTGAAGTGCCACTCCAGCGGCTCCCTCGTCTCCATCATCACTTGTTCCAACGACTGTAAATATATTATAACAAACAAATGAGAAAACAAGTCACAATTTTAAAAATGAAATTATCACTTCTAACAATGTTGAAATTTAAATAGAAATAAAAAAATTGTTTAAATTAAATATCTCACGATTTTGAAATCCAAATTTAATCGTTTAAGTTTGTATGCTTAGAAAATTTAATATTGAGAGCAAGTAAACAAGCAAGGTTCGAATACAAGTACATATAAACATTTATAAAACCGACTTCCCATAGATATGGAACCGTAGATATGTAAGGGTGCAGTGACCTTGTCCGCGAACTGTCCCTGCGAGTCCAGCGTGTGCAGGTTCTGCTCCATGAGCGCCAGGCCGGCGGCGTACAGCGTGGGCTCGTCCAGCTGCAGCACGGACAGCGCCACCCAGAACAGCGCCTTGTGGATCGGCGACTCCTGCGCGCGACCGGCACAGCACGAGTGCACGGTGTTATTTAGCTCCTTAGTCGTCGGATATCCGAAATAAAATTATATGCCTAACCATGACCAAATTTAATATAACATTATTCACATATACATATCCAAATTGGAAACCCATATCCATAACATGCCCGTTATGAATGCCAGATCCAATGTGTATGGCAATAGGCTCACCAGCTACTGCATGGGACATAAGACACCAGGTAAAACATAGGAGTAGTCCAGAGTGTAGAGTAGTACAGTAACAGCTAGTCCGTATAGGAAATATAGATATGATGTTATATTCTGTATGTATTAATTTAAATTGCTGTGTTATTTAATATTTTTATATATTGTAAGAAGTAACTATGATGAAATAATTATAACATAACATGGGGATTTTCTATTAAAAAATAACTTTAACTAACATACTCTCTACATTCACAAACTTTTGAAAATCAAGTAAACCAATCATAGGAAACATAGAACTAGGACATATCCAAGGTGCACTTGCCGGGTAGAGCAGCGGCTGGAGCCTCGTGAGGCACATGATGATGGCCTCGAGCAGCGCCAGGTCGTTGAACGACTCCAGCGCCTTCACCAGGATCCGCAGCAGCTGCTTCATGTCGTCGTCCGTCACGTTCTTGCCTGGCGACACCACCAAGTGATATTTATTTATGAAACTCACATTTTACTTGTACACGTGTGAGGAGGACTCAAACCCAGAACTCCCAAAGTGGGACAATGAATTCTAATCCACTACTATTACCACTTGCTAAATAAAATATAATGTAACTGTACTGTAACTTTACAGTTCTATTCGTTTATAATATTTTGAATAACGTTGAGTTGACAATCGTTCCCAAATTTTAATGGCTGGTGGTGTTCAGTTAGTAAGGTTGTATACATTCTCGAACGGAACCAGTGAACCAACCAATGAATGGAACCCAGAAATGCGTCCAGCAATGAGATTTTAATAAATCGATGTTGCTAATAATATTGGTGTAGTAATAAAGAGTAATGGTCGTTCACTTTGCACTAGCCCAATGTTAAGAATAGACCACACTATTAAAAAAAATAAGTGACATATACATCGAAGGTGAATTATATTTGTGACGTCACATGTACGTACTGATGCAGCCGAAGACGATGAGCGCGCGCGGCTGCAGCGCCGGGTTGAAGCAGAGCGCGAAGCTCTTGGCCAGCGACGTCCTGCGCGCGGCACGGTTACACACCCACGCGGTGGCGGTTAGAAAACAATCTGGTTAATTTCATTAATCAAGCATTTATTGAAACATTTTAAAAATCGTATATTTTTATTTCTTTTTATCGTCTTCTCGGCTTACTTATTTTGACGAAATTCATTTTATACCCGTAGAAATGAATTAGGCATGGGCAAGGAGTGCTTTTCTCCTCCTTACGTGACTCCGCGTCCCGCTCACCGCTCTCGTGTTCGCCGCGGCGATAGCTCGCTATTGCGCCATCAGGGCGACGTGCCCAGTTAACTTTAGCGTGTTATATATCATTATCATCATCAGCCTATTGCAGACGTAAGCCTCCCCTGAGGGGACCCCGTTACAGTAACATGTCCCGTCTTACATATTTAAGTTTACTAGTATGCCGTAGTGGAGGCGTGCGCACCAGGTGTCGAGCCAGTCGCAGGCGGGGATGTCGCGCATGCAGGCCTCCATGATCTCCAGCAGCGCGTCGGCGATGGTCTCCAGCGACTGCAGCGGCAGGCGCTCGCGGTCCGTGAGGCCGGCGGGCGGCGCGCCGTACGCCGCGCCGGGCGCCGCGCCGCCCGCCG
>DWFO01001637.1:0-15313 GCA_018246595.1 Mimoniades nurscia nurscia | reverse complement strand
ACTGGCTAGGCACAGTCATAATTGCAATTGTTTTAAATAATTCTCGTAGGGACTCGCGACATCGCAGATCATAAATAACTCTTATTGCCCTTGCCATAATCAATCAACATACCTGACCACGACTGCTCTGCTAAGAGCATGCGAATAAGAAGAATGGTACAACTCTTTGAAGTGTCGTTAAAAATCATACGTACTTGACGTCTGTATTAATTGGCAAAAGTGCTTAAAAATTCTTTGGTATATTTTATAAAATGGGAGTTCCTTAGTTGAATCCTTCCTGTATTAACTCTCACGAATTAATGTTCCTTAGTAGAGAAGAATAATATTTATATTGGTCATAAATATGAAACGCTTGAATCCAGTTGGAGCATTGTCCCCGAGCGTTGGCACAATATCTTTAATTAACCGCGTTGAACTGCCACATAATCTAATTCAGCATCTGCCACTTGTGTCGGTCGCACTACCAACAACGAGGACAATATGATATTTTGAAAATTACAACCACTGTTCACACGTTCAAACTGATACATTTTAATAGCGGCATGTTGATATGACAATCTGTGAAAGGCAGAGCAGGCAGTGGGCTGAAATAGACAAATGATGATAATTGTTTGGAATAGTTCAATTGTCAATCGTTTGATGTAGAGATTTTTAAGTATGTTCATTCCGGACTTATTTACATAGTACATAAATAATGTCATATACGTACTCACATAGGATTCCATGCGTAATATCAGGAACAAAGCAGACAAAGACATACATACCACGATCCAATACAATAGACTCGCTGAAAGAATTTAGGTTGGGACGCCGCACGCTAGACTGACATCGTCACAATCAAATCGTCAGAATTTTTCGTGAATGAAATCCCAACTTAAAAGAACTTCAAATATTATATAAATTTATCCCAATGAAGTAACAAAAAAAGTGCCCTAATGTACTACTGTAACCTGTGACGTCAAAATGGCACAATACTTCCTCATTAATATATTTAAAAAAAAAAACCATAGTCTCCCGCTTCTCTTACAACCAGTTTCTCGTAATCACTGGCACACGTGCCTTACAAAGAACCGCTGCCACTTAACTGCCAATATTAAGTGAATGTTACCAGCATTATTCAAGACGTGGCTGATTAATTTGCTTGGAAAATAAGCCTTTGTTGTCGGAAATTAATATCATTCTTTCGCAATACTGCTATTTCATATAATTGTATTATGTTTAAAGCGATGTTCACTTGGAATATTCGTGTTGCTGTCTTTTTCGATTATTTACAGTTTGAAGCGTACCACTTAATAATATCATGTAATAATTTTTGTGAAGAACTGTGAAGGGAACTGAAGTTGCAGTTTTTGTTACAAAAAACTACCATTCATGAATGACATAACATCACACCTTTATATTCCCGAAGAGGCAAGCAGAGAGGTCTAGTACACTCTCAGGATTTACCAGTAGTATGTCCCCCAACAGAATAGGACGTGACTGTTTTGCAATAACCAGGCACAAATCCAGAATCCGAGCTACTACTAAGAATTGCAAATTAGAACAACCCAATAATATTACGCCAGATTCGGTAATTGAATCTAAGACTTCCTTTTCTGCAAAAAAAGATAGCAACCGATCAAATAACGAGTAGTCAACCATGGATATTAAGTAACCGTCTTATAATCAACTCATACTTAAAAACCATCTGAAATTAACAGTACTTTTATTATAGCGCTGTTTGAGATCAGTTGCAGACTTCCAAGGGCAAAGACGTTTGTGACTCGTGCCTGCTTGCTACTCTTTTCAATTTACAAAATATAATACATTAAGCGTACATGCTTGAATAGTCTTTCATCGTGCGAACGCGACTAATTTCAAAGTAGAAACAGAATAAAAGAATACAGCGCACCTTGAAACGACTCAGGGCCAGATTTATATGGCACAAAATTGGAACGCGACTCTAAAAGCTAAGGAAATTTAATACGCTACTTTGTCGTAGAGCGCAACACTGCGGTATCAGTGACCTTTTGGTTAGAAAGGATCGCTAGAATTCAGCAAACATTATTCATATGCCTCAGATATTTCTAATATTACTGTTTGTGTAGAATTTTAATCGCGTTTACTGAAAGCGTATTATTATGCTTTAAGCGTTCATTTATCTTATATCTTATAATTACTTCATCTTATAATTAAAATAGAAACGACTATTAAATATTTTTATATGGTGCAGACAGCAAAGCGTGAATGATGAATGTCGTAATTGCCTCTTCCCAGTACAAATTAGGTGCCCACAGTAGATCGCTCGACATAACATTACTGTATAATGGACGGTTTACAAAAAAATATATATGTAGATGTTCATTTTCTTATCTCCAGACAATCCATTTAACTGGACACAGGACTTAGAGAATAACTAAATATATTGTTATATTTACATATTTTACCTCTCCTATTCTGTTATAAATATGCGAATATTGCATAGATATTCAAACAACAGTTTGTTATCGCCATGCATCATGCAAGTGATACAACTTGCAGGCTAAGTGAAGTGGAATATATCCGGTCCACTTATATAATTTCAGGTAACAACCCATCTACTACGCGGTCCAAATCCACAAGCATTTATATCGACTAGTGCAAGCAACTTCGAGCACCGAACATAACCATGGACATTGTACATATGTATGTACGAGTACATATTTGTAAGACACTAAACTTGTAAAAGTAAAATTAATTCCAATTTATTACATATTGAAACTAAGGCATAGGCTTATTAGTGAACCTGACTATTGCACCGAGCACCGAGCACAAGTATTTGTTCTGTGTCTGGGTGTAAAAAAATATCTATTAAAGTATGCATACATTTATATGTGTACATGTAGTTTATCAGCCGTCTGGTTACCATACCACAAGCTCTGTTGATGCTTACTTTGGGATCAGAAGGCCGTGTGTGGAGAGGTCCCAGGATATTATACATATTATTATTAAAACAACTGTGTTCAAATTATATATCAAAAGTTTGAAGTGAATTATTAATTAATTTACCGGCGTTAATCCACTTGTTTCAATACTCATTATTTATTTCAACAATTCACCACAATTAAATTAACGATGATGGTAATTACTGTTGTTCAAATATTGATCGGGATATTAAAGTAAACAAATATTACTATTAATGAATACAACTATTTAATGTTTTAATTGGAAATATTGAATCCAAATTTAGAATGTAAAATGGCAGCTGTAGGTACGATACATATAAAATATAAAAGAAAATAAAATTATTGTCCAGACAATATTTTAACTTGTGAAAGTGTCTGACTAAGCGGACTAAAATAAGAATGCATGAACTGCTATGTTTGGTGCAATGTGTTATTAATTGTAGGAAGCTCCAGGCATATTTAAATTTGACCCAAGACCGAACCAATGCGTTTAGGCTAATCTTAAAAGAAACAGTATGTATTTGCTTAATAATTATTTTTATATCACCATGTCATATACTTTTACAGTGCCATTCGCGTACCTACATCTATTTTATTAATTGCGCTCTTCTTACATGTACGAACAACTGAACGGCTGTTTAAAATTAGCTCGATATCATTTTAATTTACTATTCACCATCTCAATAGTCCTCAAAATGTTCCTTTCCCATTCGGTTACCTATAGGATTATTGCATATAAAGAGTAGAAACGTAGGGCAATATCTTAGGTACACCATAACAACCGAGTGCGGTACGTGACGTCAGGTGCGCACGCAATAATCCCTCTAAGGTTTACAAAAAGGGGCGTATCCATTAGCGTGCGAAACCGTCAGCGTCTAAACGACCAACTGACTGAAGAAATTACCTCGTTGGTCATGCTGGGTTAAGTTTTTCTAAATTGAAATACCTACTAGTAGTGACTCGGAATCTGGATTTGTGAGTGGTACACGACAATAGCCTCACCTCTTATTCCATGGTGGAACCTATAGCATCACAGTTCATCAGTGTAACATTCACTGGCAACCACTTTGGAGAACACAGGCACGAAGTTATATTCTATTGGTATTAAAATAACAAAATATTCAATATTCATGTTAAAAATTAATCCCTACAGTTTGACAAAATAATTTTGGGCTTTAACTAATGTTCTTTCGGGGTAACCGCAGCGGTAGCGGTAATGTCGGACCTAGCCTTGTTCATGATCGCAGAGAAGTCGAAGCAGAGATACTACCTGTAACTCACTTGCCCTTAATTTACTCCGTTTACTCTAATAAAGTCCGTGAGTATATCTTTTGCAGGCTTCTTAATTATTTCAACATTGAAAGTTAATGCTGACTTTTGCCTCCATATTTTACACCACTGCGGAATCTCAAACTTCGTCTGAATTTATGTTTAGCTTGATTACCTTTAACCACAGTGCTCTAGCAAACTGCAGTGAATAAAAGAATCTTTTCTCCTTCAACATTTCCAATTCAATTGTCCTCTGTCTTGCACTCTTCACAATGATAGAAGAATGAGTTCAAGTATTTTCAGGTGCATTCTAAAAGTTTGATCATTCCTGCCTTTGCAGCAGTTTAGTATTCGCAATAAGAGCGTGTAGTATTTTCTGTTTCAAAGTACTCTTTCGGTGTAGTCCATATAAAAAAAGAGTTAGTTGAAAATGTAAAACGTAGAAGTGTACTACGCTCCTTTGCCTGCCTCTTCGGCGTTCACGAGTCTGATGTTACGTGTTACGACTTGAAAATCTAACGTAATACATATTTTAGTCGTTACTGTCTTCACGCTTGCCATATATTGTCGTAATTAGTGAAGGTGGAACTCATTCCTAATAAATTTTCGTGTAATACGGAACAATGGCAGACGTTTTTTAAGACGCCTCAGACCTTCGTCAAGGTTCCCTTAGTCAAATAGGTAGCGGTATCCACCGGTACGTTGGCAAGCGTGACGCAGTACACTGAGTGTTGTGTAGTACCTGAGATATATTCGTACCTAACTACTAAATGTAAATGCGAAGCAATTAAGCGAGATTACACACATATCTACTGCGCGTTTGCATAGTAATTGCTTAACTCCATTGCGAATATTTCAGCTGTGAAAATTTGTTATTAATAATAATTATTATTATTATTCTGTTATTTCTATATATTTTTATTTATAATATTTGAATATTCATATGTTTTGACGTCTCTACACACGGCCATCTGTAGCCAAACGATCTAGGGATCTTATGTTATAATAACCAGATGGCTGATAAACTACGAGTACTTATGTATACATATAAATATGTATTTACTATGTAGCTAACATGACAAACGTTGTTCTGGCATAGAAGTTATTTCTAGTGAATGTTTTGGTTATTAAATAAAAATATATTGTGTGGTTGAATATTTTAATGTATGAAAGACGAGCGAATGTAAAATTATTTGGATATTATTCATACGTAAATACTAAAATTGCAATAAAAAAATTTAAGGTGGGTTAGTTAAAAATTTGGGATTAGAGATATTTTTTGATGCCAAATTTGAAAAAATTACAAAAAGATTTTCTTTTATTTAAAATAAATGGTTTTTTTCTGGATAGCGCCGCGCCACCCTTATCACTTAACGGTATAAAAAATAGCGTAGGACCCATTTTCAGACTTACAAAATATACACAAAATATTTCATAAAAATCGGTCCAGAAACAAAGTACAGAAACAAATACTCGTACTAATATTTATTTAAAATGAAAATCGAACCCCGACCCTCCGTGTAACAGTCAGGTTCACTAACCACTGCATGAACGGATCAGTCGATATTAACGGTGCAATTGAATAACGTATGAAAATATTCTCAACGATTCCGAAGATCAATGATATGCTATACAGGCTCGTTGCAGATGCAATTAAAACAGATACAGACAAGTGTGACGTGAATCTATTAAATGAACCGTTAAATTCTAAATTTATCGTTATATGAAGAATGCGTACAATTGTAGTTCAATATTAATGTGATTTATTATTTCATTAAGTAAGGGTTATACGTTAATTACATTATGATAAATTATTAATACATATAAATATGATTTTCATTTTATACCTTTTTCATTGGGCAGGAAGCCTAAAAATAGAAACTTGGAATTTAATAATTTATTTTATTTGTAAGTGTTCAATTAATAATTTATTTATTTATTTCAGTAACAATTTCCACGAAAACAATAATGCATTTTATATCACATGCGTTTATAAGGATTGAACGCAATTGCGGCAATTTTAAGTAGAGATTGAATATTAAAAATTGCAAAAAACATGTACCGAACGATAAAACACTTAAGAATCCAAATGACACCAAATAACTTACATTAAAATAACATTTTATTTGTTACCAAATATAGTGTTTAAATACTTAATAGCAACACAATTTTACATACATATGAAAGAGAGTATTATTCGAACAATAAAACAAAAATATTGACAATTGTGTGTATACAGTACGTGCCGCTAGGTCCGATCGGGCCAATTTCCCATTCAATTATTGCATCGCAATACGAAGTAAAAACAGTCCATTGTTCTGTTGGTATAAAAAGCTATGTAAAGTCTTATTGCATCATTATCACCAGCCGTTTTAATTTTTATCGTTAGATATTTTCATAAAGGATTCAATAAAAGAATTGTAAGTTCCTTTTGTTATGCGGCAAAACATTGGTATTCAAGTTTATATTCGAGAACCAGATACATACAATTTGCATCAACGTTCAACAAATTATATTGCACTTCCAAAATATCCATTAAGAATAAGAAATATTAGACACGTAGTGATAGTGAAAACAATTCGATCTGAATAATTGAATCAATAGTTTAGACTGCCTCGTTGGTGAAGTAATAACCAACGCGAATGCTAATGGAAAAGTTCTAGGTTCAAATCCCGGGTTTGATACTATAATAATAATAATAATAACCCCCCCAAGGGATCACCTTGTCGTGGTGGGGGGGGGCTTATGGGAAAGCACAATGTTGCCCTTAAGAGCAGCTTACACTGTGAATAATATCCGAACAACTCTTTCCCAACTAACGATCCCAAACAGAGAAGAAACATGAAAAGTACAACGAGGCCCAGGCCCCAAGTGCCCGGCGGATCCAGTAACCTTCCTGATTCTGACGGAAGTCGGGCCGGTGCTGGCTCCAGGGGCGTATACAATCTCCGGGCGAGGAGGACCCGTCAAACGACTAAGGCATGTTTACAGGACTTAGATCTGCAATGCGATAAGGAACCATTATCAAGCCCATCATCTGTTGGAAGTTTGTTTCAGACACCAGCTTCCTCCCCTAATCTCTTTGAAATGTCTTCAAACTCCACGTCGCTTACAATAGCTCCCAGAACTGTGGATGTTGTGCAGGAGACAAGAGTCGATATTCCCGCACCCACTACAGTTACTAAACGCGCGAGAAAGAGATGGTCTGATGAAATGAATAGATTCATCTGGCGCACTTACTTACAAATCACTAAAATAGAAACAACTAGGTTAAATTCATATCTACAGACACTCCATCAGCAATTTACAGAACGTTTCCCAGACATGCAAGCAACGAGGCAACGCGTAGGAGATCAACGTAGGGCAATAATAAGAAACAGACTGCTATCTCATGACATACTCGATCAAATAAAAACTGAAGTTAAAGATGAAATCGAAATGGATGATGTGGTATCACTCCCGTCAAATTCAATACATCCCACAAAAAATAATAACACAAACCAAGATACTCAAAGTAAAATGAAGTGGTCTGATAGTTTTAACGAAACTCTCATAAGATGTTTTTACGAGGTAACAGATTTAGGGAAAAACTTAACTGCTTATCGAAGAAACCTTAGAAATAGATTTATAAAAGAATATCCGCAATTATCACATCTATCTGAACAACGTATTTCTGATCAGCAAAGGGCTATAATCAATAACAAATACATACCAGCTGATAAGCTACAGCATATTCGGACAGAAGTGGAAAACCAACTGATTAATAGCGAAGCTCAACATCAACAATATATATTACCTGACACAAACCCACATGTAAACGTAAATAAAACACACAATGAAAATGAAACAGAAATAGAGGAATACGAATTCTCACAAACACAGTCTACACCACAGAGAAAAATAGACGTTTTAGACATGCAAACTCAAGAGAAACTGAAAGCAGACTTTGCAATTAACTTCGAGAGATTCAAAAACTGTAATCCTATTTCTAGGCCATACATAGTAAAACAAAAATCATCTAGAAAATTAGCTATGATTGTAGCACACATTAACAAATATATTTTACCAGATTACTTAAAGCCACAACAAACGTTTATTACACTGCAAACAATCATATACACCGCAGCATACACAGCAGCTATAGGTAATGGAACTAAAATAGGAACAACTAGGGGGGAACATAGAATGAAACAAAAACCGGGGTGGCAAAAACGACTGGAAGGCAAAATCCAAATGCTTAGATGTAACATAGGACGCTTAACACAATACATTAATGGCAATAGAAACAAAAATATTGTAAAAACTGTTGAAAATATCAAAATTAAATATCAGATTCACACTCAACACGAAGATGCAAATACAAATATGACGGAGTTTCTAGACACTTTGAAACAAAAACTGAATGTAGCAAGTAGCAGGTTGAAAAGATACTTGACATGTACCGATCGCAAACGACAAAACAACGAATTCTTAAATAATGAAAAACAATTTTATCGAAAGCTAAATTTACAAGCATATTCTATCAATAAAATAACAGACACACCAACAGCTAGCAAATTAAAAGAGTATTGGACAAACATATGGGAAAAGCCAGTGTATCATAATAAGACCGCAGCATGGATAAATCAACATACTGAAGCTTTAAGCCTATTACCTGAGATGGAATTATCACACATACCATTGGACACATTTGTAAAAGTTATGAAACGCATACATAATTGGAAGGCACCTGGCACAGACAACATTCATAGTTACTGGTACAAAAAACTTACTAGCGTACATCCTTACTTATACGAAAACCTTAACACTATTTTACAAGCTCCTAACACAATGCCCAATTATGTGTCACAAGGCATTACTTTTTTGATACCCAAAGATCCAAAAGATACAAATAACCCAGCTAAATATAGGCCGATTACTTGTCTGCAAACTATATACAAGATTCTTACAGCATGTATTAGTGAAGTACTCTATGAACATATATTAAAACATAATATTCTAGCAGAGCAACAAAAAGGATGTAGAAAAAGTAGCCAAGGTTGCAAAGAACAGCTTACGATAGATGCCATTGCCATGAACTCCGCAGCAACACAGAAAAGAAATATATTTACAATGTTTATTGACTACCAAAAAGCATACGATTCAATACCACATAGCTGGCTCATACACATTCTGGAATTATATAAAATACATCCCACAATATTAATTTTCTTGAAAGAAACTATGAAAAATTGGCAGACCACATTGAGAATCAAGCATGGCACCCACATAATTTCTACTGAACCGATTAAGATTCAACGCGGCATATTTCAAGGAGATTCATTAAGCCCCTTGTGGTTCTGTTTGGCCCTAAATCCTTTATCTGAACTTCTGAACAATACTAAATTAGGTTTTAAATTTCATAAAGATATGTCAGAGGAAACACTGACGCATTTAATGTATATGGATGATATTAAACTGTTTGCCCATAGTAAAGACGACCTTTTTCAACTTGCTGACATAACCCAAAAGTTTTCAAAAGATATACATATGGATTTCGGGGTGGATAAATGTAAAATCCTAGCAGTTCATAAGGGAAAGATTGAACACAACAATTACATACTTGAAACGGGAGAGCCTATACAACCATTAGATAAATTCAGTACATACAAATACCTGGGATTCAATCAGTCAAGACGAATACATCACAATGCAATTAAATCAGATCTCACAAAAAAATTTAAACATCGCTTAAACTTAATACTAAAAACTAATTTAAATTCAAAAAACACAATTAAAGCTATAAACACCTACGCTATCCCTATACTCACATACTCATTTGGCATTATACGTTGGTCTAAGACTGACCTTGTAAAGTTACAGCGCACTATTAATACACATCTTACGAAATTCAGAAATCACCATCCAAAGGCAAGCATTCAAAGACTTACGCTACCTCGACAGGAAGGCGGTAGAGGGTTGATTGATATAAAAAACCTTCACAATACACAGATAGCTACACTTAGGCGGTATTTCCACACAAAATCAGACCATACAAAACTCCACAAACATGTAACAGAAGCAGATAATAAACTTACACCTCTTAACTTGAAAAACAAGCAAATACAGAGCAACGAACACATCATCTCTGCTCAAGAAAAGGTAGCAACATGGGCTGGAAAAGTTCTACACGGAAGACACAGAGCTCATATATGCCAACAACACGTCGACAAGGAAAAGTCGAACGAGTGGCTCAAAAGGGGAGAGCTATTTCCGGAAACAGAAGGTTTCATGATTGCCATTCAAGATGAAACAGTAGTTACAAGGAATTTCAAAAAACATATAATCAAAGACCCGCTTCAAATTAATGATATGTGTAGACACTGTAATGCTGCACCGGAAACGATACAGCATATAACAGGAGCCTGCAAATCTCTCGCTCAGTCAGATTATAAACACCGACACGATCAAGTTGCTGCAATCATTCACCAACAGTTAGCTTACAGACACCAACTTATACCGAAGATGATACCGTATTATAAATATAAACCTGATTCTGTACTCGAAAACAATAAACATAAAATTTATTTTGATAGAACCATTATAACAGATAAGACCATTCATTTCAATAGACCAGATATCACTGTCCATGATAAAGACAATAAAATAGTATATCTTATAGATATAGCTATACCCAATTCACATAATTTACAAAACACCACGTCAGAAAAACTTAGTAAATATAAAGATTTAGCAATAGAACTTAGAACCCAATGGAAAGTACAGACTATTCACATCATCCCTATTGTATTATCATCTACTGGAATCATTCCAAAATCCCTTGTACAAAGCCTGAGTACCTTGAAAATGTCCCCCTATACACTACACATGTTACAAAAAGCAACTATCTTGAAAACCTGTCGCATTACTAGAAATTTTTTAACTTCATCGGTAATCTCATTAGCCACTCTTGCCATAGAATAACCTCATCAAGCGCTTGGCTAAGGCCCTCGCATGATATTGTAATTTACCCTTTCTTTTAATTAAGAAGGAGAAAAGAAATGGATAGTAATAATAATAGAAACAATTTCTTAGGTTTGTCGGAAGATATGAATTGATGAACCCGATGTTGTTCGTCCGAGACTTGGACCTTATAAAGAAGATCGTAATCAAAGACTTCGAGTATTTCCTAGACCATCGCGGCTTCGTTGACGAGAAGAACGAGCCGATATTTGCTAGGAATCTTTTTTCATTAAGAGGTATCCCTTTAATTTTTACAAAGCTCTAATGACAACAACACATTTCTCTCCTTGCAACATCACACTGAACATCAGACAAGTGTCAGATTGTGTCACGCAGTTTGCTAGGATGATCTTTTCCGTTATTGTTTGGAAAAGTTATGGATATTTATTCAAATATTTTTTTTCGACCCTTTTTATCGTTCCACTGTTGGAACATGTCATAGTCTGCCATAGTCTGCCACGCTGGCCAAATACGGGTTTGTAGAGTTGACACGCCTTAGAGAACATTTTTTTTTAAACCCTAAAGTGTGCAGATTTCCTCATGATGTTTTCTTTCACCGTTATACCAACTGATATTTGATCTTAAAACGCACATTTTTTAAGAGGTGCGCACTAGGATTTGAACCCGGTCTCGCGAAGTCAGATGTCGAATTTTAAACCAATAGGCTATCACTGCCATTCAAATATGTAATAATGTAAATAAATTAATCAACCTACTAAGTAATGGATAAATGAACTCAATAAATCAATAAATTAACCGAATCGAGCTACCCCACGCAATGAACAATGAACAGTAATTTATAACAAGGTACCTGCTCTTCTATTAAATTACATAAACTTTTGCAAATGACCAAAAATTGAACGAAATTGGCAAAATATAACATGTATATAAAGCTATTGTTAGAGGTACTTAATAAAACAGTGCAGATAAATGCACTAACAAAACAATAAAATATGGTACAATTGTGCGAACAGTAGCGAGCATCACAGTGCACTGCCCCGGTGCCGCTTCAGTCTATAATGATAATCTCTTTATCATGTTCATTCTGTTCTAAAAAAAACCTGCTAGAAAGTTTTCCCTTTCTATGAGTTTCTATATTTATATGGCCATATTGAAGTAAATTATAAGGTGTTTGACGGTATCAAACTGATTTAATCGGGGAGAATTTTTTGTAAAATAGAACCAACAAATGTATGTATAAACTGTTATTATAATTCCTAATTGTATGTGCCAATGATACGTGCATTTACTGTTGTGAGCAGATGCCACCTACGTGATGTCATATTCCAACATTGTATCAGACCGATAAATAAAATCTAGTTTTAATATTTTTGACATCATTGAAACAAAGATTTATTCGGTTTTAATTTTCATGGTATTCGTTAGTGATAACGGAAAATAATTTGATAATATCGTATTTTTTAAATCTCTGTTGACTTTTCTGTAGAGATCTATAATTTATGAGATACATTCCCGAAGTGTGAAGTTACGACCCCACAAATTCGTTTTATTGCTCAGCTGCCTCTATAAAGTTATGAAGTTATGTTACAAAATAAATGTGCGTTGTAATTCAAAGTTCTGCAGCTAAGCCGTTTAAAACTTTTGTTTTATACACGTTTGTTTAGGTTTTATTTATGTGTTCGCTTTAACTTTACCACTTAGCTTCACAACCCAGAACGGGTTCAAATATTAAAAAAAATATTATATATTTGATAAATGTGGCGTAAGTAAATATAATATTTGTTGTACAAAAAGTGTTGTAATGAACCAATTTTGAATAAATGATATTTCAATTTGAATTTGAATTTGAAATAAATAACGTTATTTGGATTCACACTGCACTGCTTAACACGCAGTTCTCTGCAGTACACATCGTTCCATAAGTTTCTTCGTCGCAGGTCAAGAATGGAAGGACATGCGTTCGACTCTCAGTCCAGCCTTCACCAGCTCGAAGATAAAATTGATGGTTCCCTTCATGGATGAAGTTGGACAGCAGATGTTGAGGGTACTGAAGAAGAAAATTGAAGCGTCTGGAGGTAAGTACTATGTTACAATTTGATTTAATTTGGAAATGTACACTCCAAAATCACTTATTCATATTCTCCTAAACTTGTGCCACTATTTGTCGCCTGAAAAATGTATACAAAACATTATTTACGCTGATTGATTCCTAAGAGTACATCGGCACAAAAACCTTTTGTTTACAGTATGACGTAGTAATGATTTCGACCTTGTGATAGTATAATCGCAGCAAAGTTGTCTGTGGGTACCGTTCGTAAAAAATAGGTTAAATAATTTGATCTAAAATAATAACATGTCGGCAGGTTGAATGCGCTATAGTGAGAATTGATCTTTAAGTGACTCATGCGACTTATGAAATATATTCACAAAAAAGTATTTATTCTGAACTCAATAGAAACATTGGACTTCATGTATCAATTCATTACCTTTTCACTACGGGACATGGATGAAGGATTTCGGACAATTGTGAGGCAATTGGAGAAATCTGGATCTTATTATTCTAAACAATATACTAATATTAATTGTTGACTAACCCTCTTGATACAAATGTGTCAAACTATAGTAACAGCCACCGTACGGTCGCCAACACAAGTGGTAACAATAAGAGGAGAACCTAACCTTATTTAAATTCTACCATCAAAACTTATTAAACTCATTGTCGTTAACAAATCTGAAGCAAGATCTAATCGACATAGTCTTTTTAATTTGTCTAAATCTGAACTGAATATTTTCAAACTGTCTGCTCTACATAAACCCGGAATTGTAATTACGATTATTTTTACAGTTGGTTACCTAGACGTCGAAGTAAAGGACCTGACCACCCGCTATGCGAACGATGTGATCGCTTCCTGCGCTTTCGGACTGAAAGTGGACTCTCACACGGACGAGAACAACACCTTCTACGAAATGGGGAAAACCGCTTCGACTTTCAAGTTCAAGCAGATGATGATGTTTTTCCTGTACAACTCATGCCCTCTTCTTGTTAAGGTTTGTACATGTTTTTTTATTACGTCTTTTCAGATAAATTATGTAGGAAGAATTTGAAGAATCAACGAATCAATAAGGAAACCTATCTGTACTCGTACATTGTGTGGTCGGAATTGTCCAAGCTACATAAGTAGGACAATGAGGTATCAGTGTGGTATAAGATGGAATGTGCCATTTAAAAGATATAGCTTCTATTTGAGACGAACTTTCGCAGAATTAGTATTCTGGGCTGCGTTGTCGATTTCTACCTAGATTGACGTTTCATTACAAGCGAATCACGGTATGGCGCAGTGTGCCTACACAGATAAATGTCCTGGCCGTCTGTGGGCAGCAGCGCAGGTGTGAGAAGCTGGACTCTGAGATCACAACACGCATGTGGAGCGGGGGGACTATTACAATGACGCCTCAGGGAACGCGCACTGCAACGGGCTGATGATGATGAGAAGCAACTCACATGTCGGCGGTGTATGCTACATTACATTAGTTGTCTATATGAGACAAATGTGCAGTTTCTGCTTTAAGTTTTACACCCTAAAAATCTATTTACAAAATTAACTTAACATTTTTCCTCCTACATCGCTATTCATTTTAACTTGACCTGTCTTATTACACAAAGCACGTTTTCAAACTGTTATAAAATTTTCCTGTTATCGTTTCAAAGGTTGCATTTGTGTGCAATCTAAGACCATAAATATAGACTTAATAACTAGAATCAACTAGTACCTCGGGTAGATAATAGCTACGTTATTATATTGATAATCACAAGTTAAGTACACATGTCGTGAATAGAAGGAAGTATTATTTCAGTAGTTGCGCATGTTTCGAGACACTGTGTTACGTTTCGTCTTACCCTTTGCCTCATTATTGGATGATAATTTTAAATTAACCCAGACTTTCCACGCCCACGCTGTTTGGAAAAATAAAAGATTAGTTAAAATTAAATAATTTATTTTTGTACATTTGTCAGTCCTTCAGCTGTGACTCTTTCAAGGCGTTTATAAATGAAATTACTCTACATATATACATACATATCCTCACACCAGGTCCCTTGCGGGGTAGGCAGAGAGCACAGAGTGCCAAATATATCTATTCATACACACCTGTCGTGC
>DWFO01001636.1:0-15314 GCA_018246595.1 Mimoniades nurscia nurscia | reverse complement strand
CGTCTACATCCCACTACGGAGTAGGTGGTACACTTATTGCCGTACACCGGGCAAATGTCCGGACTCCGAGCCACTACCAGAAAATCTAACTTAGAAAAATCCAGTACACATGTAGACTGAAAAATATCAGAAAGTAAATAAACTTTCTGATAAAATTATAATCTATCGAAACAAGATCAGAACTCAATGGAATTTTAAAATATAATATGCCTCTCAAAATGCTCTTAAGATAAATTCCCACGGTCTATTGCTTACCGTGTATTAGGATAGCAATTGCGCAACGCAATAGCTCATAGCTATGGTATACCTACCACTAGCTGTGGAACACAGTCTTAAAGTCCCAGAACCATCCACTAATTGCCATCCTTAATGATCCAAGTGCTTCTTTGGTTGGTGCTTAGTTTAGAAGCAGTTTTAGAAGCAGTGCTTAGTTTAGTTTAGTAGCCAGATTGGAAGACTTCTGACTTCCTCATCAGCTAGTACTTAAATTGATGACATACATATATTATCGTAATTTAATATTAACTATATATTAAATCGCGATCAATCCCAAGGTTATATACATAATCACCTCTTCAAGGAGTAGGAGTCCCCGCGGTAGGTCCCACACATTTAATATACTGTCATATCATATATAAGTATTGACACATACATATATCTGACACACATACATAATATATAGGCACATCATATAATGTAGATTGTTGATAACGTGAAGTATCACAAAGATGATAAAACATGATCCTGTCTTTATTGACGTAACATAACGTTAGTCAGATAATAAGTAGACTCTGTTATAAATATATAAAAGGTATATTAATAAGCTAAGTTCTAGACTTTTTCAAACTTATATTTTTTGTGACGAAGCCAAGTAAACTGTTACTGATCAACGATCTTATACATATTAATTACTAAGTCGCAACAAATTTTACGAATTTGCAATATAATGTACACGAATTCTGTACTGCATGTGAAGTCAATTAATTTTTCAACGGAACTTATTCTACGTGATGCCAGATTCCGCAGAAATTGTTAGGCTAGGTCGGAATATGTATAAAAGTTACTAACGGACATAGTTTTGGTTTACTTGAGTTGTTAATCGCCAAGCTAGTTTAGTTGATGTTAATCGCCAAGCCTGTATTTTATACTCAATTATTTTTACAAAAAACAAAAGGACTAATTAATAGAAAACTGTTTAATTGTAGATGTGAAATGCTTTTTCTAGGAGCATTCCTTGCTGTGTAAATACCCTGAAAGAGACCAAGCGAATTAATATAAATTAAAAGTTGCTGATTAATTACCACCCGTTATACAATACGTAACAGCCAATTGAATAGGCAACACAGACATTACAGGCAGTTTTGTTTACGTAACAACCGACTTTGTTTACGTGTCTGCTAGATCTAGTTCACCAGATACAATCTTAAATGTTAATCCAGATACAATCGCAGGGTATGTATCTACGCCCACGTTGCAATTGCTACATAATTCTTGACACATGATTTTCCCCTTGAACTAGAGGCCGTGGTATTGAGGGCTGGATCACAAGGTATTAGGCTCGAATCAGTACCCCACAACCGCAAGCGTAATGTTACACTGCCTTACCTAAATAACTTAGTATCACATGTTATATCGAGGAGTTCTCCTCGATATAACATGTGATAATAAGTCCTTGCAATCTGTGTTAGTCGAAATTCTTAAAGAATATTTACGTTTCGATAAGCCTTATCTGTGAGAAATGGTGGAAAACGTCAAATGTATGTAGGTACCTATATCAAAGAAGTGATTGAAATCGGTTTTTTTGTCTTACTGCTACATTGCTGCTGTTATACATTATATAACAGTGAATTTAAATAAATAAAAATTTAACACGTGAATGAAAATTATGGTCTGTACTGAGCATAAACTATTCTAAATAAATAAAATAACCTTAGAAAACTAACATATCAGAAGAAAAATATTTAACGTGATAATCGCAATTAACAGATAAAAGCTAAAAGGAAAATGGATAACAAAAAGTAATCTTGAAAAACAAAAACAATCCCCAATAATGCTGTTATTAGAAGTTTCAAAATAACAGACGTACAGAATATTTGAAAAAAAAGTGTTAATTGTCAAAGTTTCTAAGTATCGATCGGATAGTGATTAACGACTAAATATTTGGCGCGAACCAACGCTCGCACAGTTGGGTGGCAGGCGACGATTGCGTCAGAGCAACAACTTTGACGCATGCGCGTAGCGCGAGGTGTGAACCGCGCGCGGTCAATCTGTGGCAAATATGCAACCAGTCTTATTTTTTCGCGCCATTTCTAGGAAATGATAACCGGCGACGACGCCCGCTAACAACAGCGTCTGCTGTTTTTTTTTAAATAGAATTGTGACCTCAATTTGCTTTACGTAAGTATTCGTAACTTAATTCATAGCAAACATTTAATATTTGTGCAAGTCATAACTTCAAAATATTATTTTTTTAAGAGTAAGAGTAAGTAAGTAAGTAAGAGTAATTTTTTTTTAACTTTGAAAAAGTATGATTTCACAAGATGTGCATGTCGCAGTATGATAGATAAATCCGTAATATAGTTATACCCTTAGGAATATAATCTAAACGTGATCTAAACTTAATCGAGTAATATAACTATATCACTAGACTTGAACCATATTATAATTATATTCCTAGTTAGATAGTAATGAATCGCTTTCGTATAACTATATTACGAATATAACTATATATCATACTGCGACATGCACACAAAATCAAACTATAAAATTTATATACATATAATATTTTTTAACTGAAAATTCTTTTAATTTGTCATGATTACATACTGTGACTATAAATTTATCTGGAATCATTCTCAACTTATTTAATATTATATCGATCTTTCTTCTATAGTATCGATACTCACTCGAAACCAACTCAATATTGTTTATCACATAATATAATATTTATTATGAATTAAATATGACTATAAAGATTTCAACTATTCTTGATAAAAACTTACCAAAACATCGATTCATTAACGTTTTTTAAGTCTTGTTTATTACATAGAAACGATGACATCTTTGTGATATATGGAATGTCCTGAGATGTGATGAATGGAATTCGCAATACTGCGGATTGCATTTTTCATTTTCCTATAATGAATATAACCTGAAGGCATATAAATATATCAATATTGTTATTACAATTACTCGCATGGACGACGCTCAGTTTACACGCTTAGACCTCAATTTACACGCTTGTCATAAGGTTGAACACAATATGACAAAGCTTGTGTCATACAGCCGCTACGTAATTGTCGTCGGCCAACCTACTAAAATACTAAGACACTGCAATCTGCATACGTCCCACAATCCAACTTCATTGCATATCGAGTTACAAATCCACTAAAAAGCAGACAGAACCTATGACACACAGCTGTTAGGGACCTATGACACACGGCTTACGGAACCCGACACATATAATTTAAACTGAAACACTTCAAACAAGCATGTATAGACACTGGATTTATATAAAAATCATGACACACAAAAAAATAATTTAAAAAAAAATTTTTTTTTTTGCAATCAAACAAACTTTACCCTCATAATGTGATCATAATCATGTTTAAAGGCATTTAGTTCTATATAAAGTTGCTTACACAATCACATTTTTTCCTCTTTATACTCGTACCTAAACGGACTGACACAGCGAGTATACACGGCATAGATCTGACAACAGGACGGATGGTTAACATGCACCTTAATGAAGCGCGGGAGCGAGGTCTTGCGCAACGGTAGCCGGCTCGCGTGGTGATACCATTGTTACGTGGGCTTCGACCGGCTCATGCCATGGTGCACACGACTGCAATGATTTGACAGTCGTATCTTAACAGTCCAGCATTTCCTCTATAGTTATAGATATTAATGGGATATAATGACAATGCTCCATGGATTGGTCCACTTTAATATATATATACCTATATTACTATGTATTAAATGTCAATATCTGTAGATGTTACGAGTATAATAACAACGTGTATAAGAGAAAAAAGCCCGACCGTAGTCGGGGTCTCTTTATTTTATTTCCTACACAATTTATGAAAAAATTATTTCTTACATAAAATTAATTTAAACCTCCTTTTGTGGTCCATCATGTGTGTGTGAGACATTAAAAAAACATTATATCCATTCCAAACACCATAATCCCTATTACAATCCAAAACTTAGTCTCAATCCAATTACACATACACACACACCACACGGTAATTTTCGCTAATCAAAATATTTCACCTTTATCAACGTCAACGATCTTTCGCGCCTCAAGTGACATTTCAATACAAGGTACATTTAATTACGAGCTCTTAACGCGACGGTCATAAAGTTGGTTCTAGTACGGGGTAGCCAAGCGGTCGATCGCAGCACGCGAAATATGAATGTAATTATTACCTGTAATACTTACATTTATATTTTGTAATACATAATTTAAGTAATTACCAATAATACACTTCAATCTTTTCTTTCTTTCTTTACCTTTCTGAATATTGTTTTATTTACTCATCACCATCAGCCTATTGTAGTCCACTGTTGGACATAGGCCTGAGCTGAATTCACTTAATATCATTAATTAGTCTGCTGATTATGTAATTGTTATATCGCTCAGAGTCTAGTTACCTAACAGTCGATGTTAGGTCTTATCAAGTTGGCTACCCCTGCTCTTTCACGTATTTTGTCTAGTAGTTTATTCGGTCTACCGTATTGTCCATTCTGGTATATTGTCCGCTCTACTACATATATTGTCCGCTCTGGTATATTGTCCGCTCTACTACATTGCCCGCTCTGCTATATTGACGCTATCAATAAAGCACGCGACCAGTTCGCATTGAAAGCTCACGATCTGGCCATGCCTACGGTACGTACGCGATTGAGCAGTTCTGCACGAGGAGACATCGATGTGTCATCGCACTGCTAACCTTTACGCCAGTTGAGATATATCGATGTGACAGTGTATATCGTCTACTTAGTAAGACACAATAGCGTTGTAACATTGTATAGTACATATCTATACGTATTACAATACAGTAATTGTGTTAGTAAAGTTTGGTGTGGATACGCTTTGCTACGGCTGTGAGCTATTAATTCTAACAGGAGAAGCGTGTACAGCTGTAATAAGATAAAACAGTTGACGATGATAATGATTTGACTGCGTCTTTGGTCGTGTTGGTTGCAAGCGTGACTGTCGATCGGGAGGTTCTGGGTTCAATTCCCGGGTCGGGCATTACTAAATTTTTTTAAATTAGATTGCTTAATTGGATTTAGTCTGGATATGTGCCCGGTATATGGCAATATGTTCACCACCTATTCCATCGTGGGACATAAAAACTAACTAGTGAAACGTGGGAGTGTTCTACGTTCCTCTGCCTCCCTCTTCGGGTATTACAGGCGTGGTGTTACTGTTTTAAATTAAAATGACGCTTTTGAAAATTTAATAAACAACGAAATTGAATCGGATCGTCAAATAAATCGTCCTTTATGTAAATTTTATTCAACAGCTATTGAAATGTAATGTGTAATTAAGGGCATATTGAAATAATTAACACCTACACACCTATTACAATATAATCCGTGCACGATTTGTGTGAGGGCTGTGAGATTATTAAGCTGTTATAATACTATCACGACAGGTACCATATAGGAAATCAATTTTACTTTTAAAGTAAATCGGTGCTGTCTACCTACCCCGTACCCGTGCCTGGCATGACAATTTCATAATAAATTATGGTTTAACTTGTTGTTTTATTAAATTAAAGTCCATTTGGAGTCTATGCACCTGTTGGTTTCCATGCCAGGAGATCAAAGTGAAACGCATCTTGTTCCCAACGTGTAACCATGTAAAATGGGCGTGGAATGGCACCGCTGGTGGGTCGGCAGTCGGCGGCGACGCACATCCATCAACCGTTGAATAAGTATCGCCGACGCCAACAAGGTTCCGAACGCAGATCTATCAAGAGCTGAAGATCAACATGGAACAAAATACATTTATGTAGTACAAAATATACGACACATTAAAATTATTACGTACATGCTATAGTTTAAGTAGATACATGTATATTGCTGTTGCCTGCGTTCTGTAGAAATCCACGATGACACATCAATTGTAGACATCAACGACACATCAACAATGTAGATGATACTAATAGTTTCAATAAATTATGTTAAGATCAACATAGTGGTTTGATAGAATTGACAAATATGAACACAGTCAACCTTTTATGATACCAGTTGGCTATAACGAATTGTCACGCCTGTAAACCTCGAAGAGGTAGGCACGGGAATGAAGTATATTCCTACGTTTCTCCAGTTACGTTTTTAGTTGTACTTGTAAACACTCGTTCAACGAGATACATACAATGCTACAAGAATCAAATATTATATAACTACATTTACTTACAATAGATTGTTTCCGAAGGGAAAAATGAATATTGCAATTAAAAATAACGTAACTTCACGCCTATAATCCCCGAAGACTACCTCTTCGGGGATTACAGGCAGAGGAATGCAGAACAATCCCACGTTTTACCGGTTACGTTTACGTCCCACTATGGAATAGGTGGTGAGCCTAATGCCATGCATCGGGCACTTATTAAGACTCCGAACCACTACTAGAAAATCTAAATTAGAAATTTTTTGTAGTGTTCAACCCGGGAATCGAACCCGGGACCTCCCGATCGGCAGTCGCATGCAATTAAAAATGATTGATAAAAACATTCCACGCTATACTTATTCACATACGGTAAGTCATTTACATATTAAAAACGCAGCTACATTATTTCATAAAAAGTTCGCGCCAAAATTTTTACACGTAACTCAGGAAAAGGGAATAGAATTTTAACCACTAAGCTTTTAACACTTTGTCGACTACCTACTAATAGAGTCAATAACAGCTCCGCGTAAATATTTCAATGCCGAGTTACAAGCCATTCATTGGCTCCAACAAATCGAAAGCGCCGCTTCCCTTCATTCAATACGACGACGAATGGAATATTCACTTTGTTACGGCCGAACACAATCGCGCACATTGTGGCGACAGCTATGAAAATAAATAGGATTTTCAAAACGTTTCGTGATCTTTTTTTTGTTAACATTTCCATCCCGTGATAGTTAAATCGGACTTATGGTTGTGAAATGTCGAAGTTCGAATTTTTAGTAAAACTGTACTGTATGCTACAAAGATTCAATCGTGGCTACAGTCTATAATCTGTACGCACCTACCAATGTAGGTACCAATGTAGCTACAAATAATACAATGTATTGTTTGTAGCCGAAAATAATCCTTTTCACATGTAGTTGATTCAACGGTATATGTTACGATCAATATTACATATATTCAGTTCGCCATATTCTCTATTTACCACACACGGTTCATGTTCCGCTGTTGGCCTGAGTAAATTGTCCTTGCCTGATATAAACGTCAACATGCTTTATGCGGGGATTGGTTGCCGTAAATATAGAGAAGCGGGTAATAGACACGTCGGACATTAACGCGTAAATTACACTGTTGACATGAAAATCAATCATAGAGAGTATTTGTTGACTATAAAAATTAATTTGCTTTCTTTACCATTGATTTCATAGGCAATGAAATGTATGAGCGTCAATATCAGGGTCTCTGAGGGAATTTTGCAATTTATAACTTGTACAACTCCTTTGAGACTCTTTGAAACTCTTTCCTCATATACTCCGTGCAGACAAACTCTGTTCCGAATTTAGATGTGTGCATTTGTGACGCGTATACAACGTTTATTTTTTCACTTGCGTGATTTCATTTGATATTTTCACACACGCACACATACACATTATTATTAAATAATCACTTTTTGTATATAAATGGACGTACCTGTATTTATAATAAAACGGTAAAGATTGTACTTTGAAATATTTTATACGTAATCATAAATATTCAATGTTGTAGCGTAATAGACATTCAAGTTACCCGTGTAGATTGGAGATTACACACTTGGAAACAATGGGGATAAAATTTTATCACTTCTAGACGTGATTATAGCAATCGTTCGTGACTCCTGCCTTTTATTGAACACTGTTTAAAGGTGTGTCCTAATTGGAAACACGTTTAAGGCGAAACATTGAGACATTGTTAACCGTTCGGACACACTAAACAATTTAAGCCTAATGACGCGAAAATGTTAATTGCACTTTAAGAATATGCATGTTAAAATATCCTTATACATTACGTTTTCAGAACCGTTTTGTTTGAGAGTCCTATTTTAATTTTAGATAAAATTTTGCAATTCAGTACCGGATATTATTATCTCATAAATGTCAAAAAATGTAGCGTATCTGGTAACTTGTAGGACTTAATCCACAATTTCTCTTGCCTTCATATATGGTTAATTACATCACATTACTTATCGGTGTCTAATGCGCTGATTGCGCAACGAAACATCACATCTGCGAGTACAATCAATCTGTTAACACTCACCTGTCGTAACCACGCCTTTTTTGGATTCAGAACAAACTGATTCATAGTGCCACAGTCAACTGGTGGGCGGGCGGCGTTTCATAACGTCATAGGAGACGTCATCGCTAGCTGCGGTAACAGTAAGGTCAGCCAAAATGCTTGATCAATGACTGTTAAGGCTTCCTTCCGTACCTTCGAAGAAATGTTCACTTATAACTCTCCGTAGGCGAGAACTACTTAAAAACGTCGATGAGGAGGATTCTAGTGACAAGATTAGAGGCTTACAGCGATTTTGATGTATAAGAATTAATGAATAAAAATTCCAATAGATACACGATTTGATAATATTATTTTGATGAAAGTTCTAGACATTACCGCATCCATTAGAAAATTGATAAAATACCGTTTATGAAAAACACTGACATAATAGCATGAGATAATAGGTTCACCACCTATTCCATAGTGGGACGTAAACGTAACTGGTGAAACGTAGGTGTGTTGTACATTTCTCTGCCTACTTCTTCGGGGATTACAGGCGTGATATTACGTTTTGACGTTACTTACATAAGTATGTAAGTACGGTTATTTGTAAATTGTGTAATATAGATTCATGTAGAGACGCACGAGATCTTTTCCACATCCAAAGCGTTGTTTAGCAAGCGACATGTAAAAATGCAATTCGTGTCTCGGCTGTTCAAAGTTGTACAATCAATCGTTGACATAAGCAAAGCAAAGAATCTAAAATTTCATCTCGCTACGTGATTCATGAAACATACATTACTTCGGCAACTGACGAGTGACACGACTGGGTAACTCTTTGACAACGGACTTCGTGCAGAATTGTGTAACATATCCCGTTGTGACTAACACTACCGTTTGAAATGACAATGTCATAACGAGTAATAGTTATTTTCATGTCCGTACATCGTGGCTGAATTAACGACGCACACCTGTTCAATCACAATGGATGTCTATTTCGAGATGCGTTTCAATTAAAGTGCTCGAAACTTAAACAAACTCCGATTAAAGATCAAATAATCGCTTAAGTGCACGTCGCGTTTCACGCTGTTTGTTTTCAAACAAATTTTCCGAAAAAATCAATACGAACAATTTTTGGCTCGTTGTATGATTTTGACGATGTTCGAGTGTTAAGAGATGAAATATAACTTACTTTAACGGTGAAGGAAACTATGGTGAGGTTATGGGTATCAATTCTACATAATGTTCCTATGAAATGAATGAAGTGTGCCAATGAAAGATAAAAGTATTGGTGATAATGATGATTATGATGGTATATTTGAAAATGGTTTAGAGATTAATTGTGTTGTGATTGCCTCGTTGGCTGTATTGGATACAAGCGCGACTGTCGATCGAAAAGTCCTGCGTTCAAATCCCAGATTTTCTAGTAATGGCGGAATTTGGATATGTGCCCGGTTTAGTGCAATAAACTCACGACCTGAAAGATGGGAGTGTACTATACTCCGCTGCCCCTTCGGGGATTATAAGCATGATGTTACGTAATGAATACGTACATGAAAAATTTCCCAACATGTGTTAAGTATTTATGTCCGATAAAATCTTGAACATGAGTAACTTAAGCGATACCCTACAAAAAGATAAGGATGCATTATTCTGGTCAAAAAATAGTAAATCTTCAAAAATCCGAAAGCCTCCTAAATATTAACGTTTAGTACTCATTGGCAGTCGATGGGCCGTGTAATAACGAGATATTTTTCTCAAACACATTTCGAAGAAGCGACATTCGTTGCCTTGTGAGTCATTTCACCGTAAAAGGTGCTATATGAGCTTGACGATCACACGGTCTAAATTTCTCAACAAAAAGTAATATTTCGCCAGTTAGCCGCGACTTTATTGGGCCCGTTTTAATTGGATCTTCAACACGAATGTTCAATTGATCCGTTACAAATAAAACTCTCGGTATTTAATACAATGACCGCAACAAATTGGCGAGTCGACAGCTCCCCCTGTATGGGCAGTAGCAGCAATTTTTATAAATATCGTCCATATTATGTTTGCTTAATGATATTACAAGGTGACACATTTGGAATCTTTATGGTATGAATATTAATAATAAAACGCTATTACTGCTTGTTTTCAAAATATATTTATTTTTAAGGCAACATTATTATTATAATTCGATGGTTTGTATGCAGTTTAGTGTCGTGTTTACAAAACGGTTAATTTATAAAAAAAATACTCAGCTTCATTTCGCGACACGTTCTTACAACCATAAATAATAAATAAATTTGTAATACATAATACATAAATTTGTAATATAAAAATCCTTAATCCATAATAATCAACAAGCTTCAAATTAACAATTTCTACATTTACATTAATCACATGAATCCTAATTCACACCACTAACTCGATAAATTACTGGCTCAAATAAAACACACAGAAAAACACGAGTACGTCTTTACATGACACGGTTACCCACAACGGTTGCCGAATTATAAATTGGATTACGTCCCCTTACATTTCAGTTGCATATATTATTGGATGACGAGACGGCGGCGGCGCGTGGGCGGTCAATCCGTCGTGAAAGTACGCCCGTCGGATTGACTGGCGCGGCCACCTTAGGGCGTCTGCACATTGTACGGAACCAGTGACCGCAATAAAAACGTTACTCTTATCAATGGTTTATCTGTATAAATAAAATTATAGAGCTCTGTCATTGTGCGCGTATCACGCAAAATCTACACAAAGATTTAATGTTAGCTTTTCATTATTTTTTTAGTTTACTTAGGCACACGGTTCTATGCTTAAAACAAATATTAGGTATATCTTCATGTAATGTAATATGACTCAACTTTTAAGAAATTGCATTTTTTCAGATTATCAAAGTATATTTTTGCCTTTAACATTTTTGTATTTTCTTCGTGCTTACAAAATATATATTGTTCATATCATAAAAAACATGTAGACAAAATCGTGAATGTCATGTAGTACAAAATAAGTAAGTTAATGTATGTCATAGTAGACATAACGCTCCTCTGCCCACCTCTTGAGGAGAAACAGTCGTGATGTGATGTTACGTTACATAAAAACAACTTCGTAACATCACGCCTGTAATCCTCGAAGAGGTAGGCAGAAGAATGTAGAACACTCCCACGTTTCACCAGTTACGTTTACGTCCCACTATGGAATAGGTGGTGAGCCTATTACCATGCACCGGACACATGTCCAGACTCCGAGCCACTACTAGAAATTCTGTAGCGCCCGACCCGGGATTTAAACCCAGGACCTCCCGATCGGCAGTCGCACTTGCAACCAACACGACCAATGAGGCAGTATGTAACATTATATAATATGAATTTAAAAACTTGTATTTTAATTAGTGCAGTCAACTACTCCCGTGTATATATCACAGATCACAGCTCGATATAAAATCTTTAATATTGTTTTTAATTATACTTAAAGCATATTACCGAGACATTATCGCGATCTCAATATTCATACAGACCGACGCTCTCTTCCTTGTATTGTGGTTGAACACTTTACCAGCTGAATGCACCTTGAGGTGACAATAACATGTGTTATATGATATCGCTACGAGGTAGATGTTTCTTACGTTTTATATCGTTTTACACTACAAGAGAACGGGGAGTTGCTACGTGGCGATCTAAATTTCTCACTTAAATTGTGAATTAGATTATTTAATTTCTTTAGTAAATGTATGAGTAACGTTGATCGAATTCGTACAAAGCTTTACTTTAAATACGTCAGCTCTGTAAGAGTAAAGGTATTTAGTATTCGGTTTTCTCTGCCTAACCTGTAAAGTACCCGAAGTGATATTACAATAATAACATAAACGCATGTTCGCACCTGGTCAGTCAGAGACTGTCAACATGTATATTTTAATTCAAAAACCAATACACCAACACCATTAAACGAGTGTATTTAGAATTGTATGGTTTTTTTACAATTCTTTTGGTGGCTTGGATTCTGTATATATGTCCGGTATACAGCAATGGAATCACCACTTATTCCATAGTGGGACGTTACCGTAAATGCTGCATAGTCAGATTGCAGGTGCTACACTTCTCTGCCTACCGCTTCGGGGAATACGAGCGTGATGTTACGTTTTTTTTAAACTATTAAGAGTTCCTCATAGTGTAGTATAGCGTAGAAAGTCGTAAATGGAAAGTTAACTGAGCACCAGAATGATGTAAGTGGTGTTAAAATATAAAACGTCCGGTCTAAATTATTCAAAGCTTTTTGCACTATCGATCTAATCGTGCGCGAAATAGTCTTATCGTAACTTAAAGTGACGAGTTAACAGAAACAAAAAGTAAGTAATGAGAAATGTTCTCTAGCTGTTCGGACAAACAAACTTACATGAATCGTTTCCATTGAAAACGAACTATTTGTATGTATTACGTATGTAAGTATGGGGGTAGTAGAGTCAGAAGACTTCGGAACTGTCGCACGTGTGTGAGGAAAGTGATGAATGTGAAAGAAGTGCGTCAGGTCTGTGAAGAAAGAGAAATTTTGTATTCAATGCTCTCTACCTACCCTGTAACTGATCTAGTGTGACGATGTATCCATAAGCCTATCACATTCTTCTGCTGAACAGCACCTCTCCAAAGTGGGTTTTTGCTCATAACATTCACGTCGAGCTATAAGGGAACTTGAAATCCCTGACACCCTGACCATGTAAGAATAAAAATGAAATGGTCTAATCATTCATCCTACACTGTTAAGTCAATTCAAAGATATATTCAATATTCAATTAAACTAAGTCTATATTTGAGATCAATGAATTTTACTTGGAATGCTTAATGCTTATATGTGTTTATCTTTCTAATAATTGGGCCCACAGCTCTATTATAACTACAGAAGTAATTTTATACGTAGGATCCCAGAATTTTATCACCTATCAGTAACTGGCTTTAATTTTTATCTGAGGTTGTAATAAAAAAAATTAAATTCTATTATAATATGTTATATATAAACCAGCCAGTTTATGGAGAATACAAGCGTGATTACATTCTTAATGTATATACATAGCTATGCTATATACTCGTACATATGTATGTCTTTCAAATTCAAATTCAAATACGAGTATCATTCATTCAAAATTGGTTCATTACAACACTTTTTGTACGTCAAGATGAAACTACCACCGCTTCGGAAAATGCCTCTTTAGTCTATACATTTGCCAATTTACTTCTTAACTGATGAAATCAGGTGTCCAATCAAACTAAGCAGAGTGAAGGTCATATTGAGAATAATTAATCCAGATTTGCTACTTTATAGATCAGGAGGTAAAATTTTATGCAATTACCGTATGGTGTGATGTTTTCTAAGAAACTACACTTAGTTATATTTCAGGAAAAAATTATGATGTCACAGAACCTTGAGGTATTCCGTGTTTGTTCGTCAAACCAAACCTTTCATAGAAAAGATGAGCAAATCATGTTAAGTGAGAAATCAACTACTTTATACGTGTATAAAAAGTCAGTATATTTTATTGTTAAATGTTTCGTGAGTGTTACACATTTTTATGCATGTTACGGCTCGACTCATGCTTATCGTGGCCCTTCTTCATGAGCTCCTGTCGATTCCAGTCGCGGCGAAAATCCTCGAGCGATTCTTCGCTGCAACCTCGCTATAATCCCTGTAATGTCCTGTCTATATTTAGAAAATAGATGCACAAGCTACAAGGAATAAAATTGTAAACAAAAAACTATAACATCACGCCTGTAATCCTCTGAGAGGTTAGCAGAGAAGTATAATAAATACACTTTCATTAAATTTTACGGAAGCAGAAACTCTAATAAGCGGTTAAAACTAATAATAATTATAATACAATCGGCGTGTATTTTTGAATTAAGTTAGTAGAAATTAACAAGGAAAACAAATACAAGTTCACATGTAAGTAGGCTAAGAATCATGGATTGTGTGGAATGAATGTAACCACAATACCTATGTATAAAATAGAATCGGTGAACGTCTTACTCGAACAAGTGATCCGACTTAGCACTAAGACTGACATTAGTACTGACATAAACACAATCTAGTATCCACGAGTATTACCTAAGTTGCGCATAGTTGTCGTTTACGAAAATTAGTGTATTCTCGTAGAGCTAACTATTCAACAAGAATTCCGTGCTGCTCGACTCCCCGCAGTTAAGGTAAGGAAATACCATAATTACGGGTTTCCAGTTCACATTTCGGTGTTAATAACTTTAATTGGCGCAATTACGTTGGACGCAACGACAAGGGGAAATGTTTATTTGCACGCCATTGATGCGACTGACTCAGACGTACAGACATTTAATTGTGATATTTGGACCCTTACATTGTAAGAAGTACACCTAATTAAAGTTGCATGGGGTGCATGAAACCAGCCTCCCCGTGCGGCGTCTATGTCTGATTAAATACGAGTACATACGAAAATATACTGACCGATTCAGTGTAACAGTTAAAGACAGGTATCATTGAGAACTACGGTACCAAAGAGGTCACCTCTTAGCGTCTGTTTAATGAGATTATTTACATTGAAACATAAAAGGACAATCTCGATTATTACGCGATAGAAAAATTTACAAAGTATATCTTTCACACTTAATTTGCGCCACGAGTATCTTACAAAATGGCAAAAGTCAATTTTGTAATAAGGTTTGAAATAACGCCGTAAAAGCGATAAACTTTGTTTAAAATAAAATTCAAATTACGTTTTACTGATTTATTGAAGTCACGCAAATATTTAAAAAATAATATTGTACATGACTGCCTCATTGGTCGTATTTGTTGCGAGTGCGACTGCCGAACGGGAGGTCCCGGGTTCGATTCCCGGGTCGGACACTACTAAATTTTCTAATTTAGA
>DWFO01001635.1:0-15319 GCA_018246595.1 Mimoniades nurscia nurscia | reverse complement strand
TGGAATAGGTGGTGAGCCTATTGCCATGCATCGGGCACATATCCAGACTCCGAACTACTACTAGAAAATCTAAATTAGATAATTTTTGTAGTGTTCTACCCGGGAATCGCAACCGGGACCTCCCGATCGGCAGTCGCACTCGCAACAGACACGACCAACGAGGCAGTCCATTTACTTCATTCCGAGTCTATTTACTTCATTCCTACTTTGTCTATGGCGTTACTCAGTTAATAGTTTCAGGGTCCAACCGCTAAGAGATTAAATTATTCAGCGTAGCTGCATTACGGAATTAGATTCTCTACATGGAGACACCAAATATAACATCACTTACAGCAATTGTCGGAAATTTGCTCTAGTTTCAGTAGACCTAATCATTAAATAAAGCATTTGTACAACATTAAAACGTTTTTTTTAATGAAAATGTCGGACATAATATAAACGGAACATCACGCCTGTAATCCCCAAGGAGGTAGGACAAATATGAAAATTTACTCAGCTACTTAAATGTGTTGATATGTTTTGTTATATAAACCCATATTCGCACGAAGACGAATCCAGTCAAATGTGCAATATAGATAAACAAATTGAATTCGAATTGCCAGAAATGAAAATTCGTACACCTCGAGGCACAATCTCTCCGATTTTCATTAGAGTGCCGCGAGGGAAACTCTCGGCTACGTTCATAAGTTTCTCGATGTTAATTGTACCTTAGACTTCGTTCTTTGACTGCTTCGTTATTGTAATTGACTAAATTAACAGTTAAAATAAGAAATGTTATCGAAGCGTGGTATCCATTAATCAATCAAAATGTCGAGCCGTACTCAAGGGAAACACTAGACGGCTAGCAGCCAGGGCTTATCATTAGCCACATATATTACAATAAAATTGTGCTCTACAAATATTATGTGATATGGTATTACATACGTGAAATGGCAAATACACAGTAAATAATATCAGTACTATACACAGTAAATAATGACATGAACTCTATGCTAGCGTCGATTTTCCCGATGCGTCCAACTCAATTGTTCAAGATTGAAATAATTAGGCATGTTGTAGACAAGAGTGTTACAATTTAACTTGCAACATTCTAACAGGACTTCCCGTTCGGCAGTCGCACTTGCAACCAACACGACCAACGAGGCAGCCAACGAACTACTACTATTTTTATATGTACCTATGTATTTTTGGTCTGGTTTTCAAAACACGCTACAAGATAGCGGTCTGAAGGATGGAAAGTGGCGACGTGACGGAGAATTAATGGATGTGGGGAGATGAATTCGTAGCGCCGGTGTCACGCGTCAGTAGATATACTGGCAGCACTTTGCCCTAATAGCTACTCTCACTTTTTCTAATGCGCAGCGGAGAAAATTCCAAAACGCTGTAATCTATCTGCTGACACATGCCAATTGCATTGTGCAATGTTTTATATGTTTCAGACGGAGCATTTTAGGTCATTTTCAAATCGTTTTTGTGAAAAATTATATTATAAGTTGGATAACAATATAATGACAGAGAGCGAATATTGGGCTGACCAATATATCTACAATAGAAAGTTCTCATTAATACGATTAATAAAATACCTCTGGGGATGTAATAATAATTCGTTGTATCAATGAAATTGGAATTAAAATTCTGAAGTTAATATTTGAGTTATCGCAAAAATTTTAAATTGAGTATTTAATAATAAACATAACATCACGCCTGTAACCCTCAAAGAGGTAGGCAGAGGAGTGTAGTACACTCCCACGCCACGTTTCAACATTTACGTTTATGTCTCATTATGGAATAGGTAGAATAGGAGTCTATTGCCATATACTCCAAAATGGCACAAATCCAGACTCCGAGCCACTATTAGAAAATCTAAATTAGAAAATCGAACAGTGCCCGAACGTGATTTGAACCCAGGACCTCTCCATTAATAGTCGTGCTTGCAACTAAGACGACCAACGAGGCAGTCAAATTTATTTAAAGATATGTTAAAAAAAAAGATGAATAAAAAGTAAGTAAAAAATGAACATGAAATATGAAAAATATTGCCTATTCACAGACAAAATACTGGTAATGCCGCTAGTTTACTGATATTAACCCAGTTTAAAAAAATCACTATTAAATTTCATACAAGTAACATGTCGTCTGACGTAGCGACCATTAGAGTTATATATGTAATTTATTATAGATTTATCTAAGTTACTAAGTATTTATTTATTTAAGTTACTTTATTATAGATATATCATGCCTTAAGTGACGAGCCAGTCTCTGGGGTTAAGTGTCTATGTTAATATACTTAACTTGGGGTTCAAGTGTTCGACATAATGAAACGTTCAGAAAGTCTGCGTATATTTCAACGTAATTAATACAGTTTGAATCGGAATACTCCCTCATTAAATAAAATAAATTGAGTCAGTCAATTTTGTCTACGGTGCATTTTCACTTGATAATTGCAATTAAACTAATGGTGCCTACTCGTATTTACATAATGATTGCCAATAAGGTTTAAATGATTTGCAGGTGTGACATAAATGGACCGTGTGCTGTGCATGTCGATACGAATGTTATTATGTGCTGGGCTTCGTTTGCATTGTGAGAACATTATGACTAACATGGATATTAATTTTAGTACAATAATAGATATTACAAAGTAATATGTATTAGGTATGTAGTACTCGTAGTTGCGTACGTTGCGTAATCAAGAAATAAGAATAACAATAATTAAATCTTTTATAAAATATAATTTCGTAGCCTGTACGTATTTTATTCTGTATGAATAGGAAACAATGATTTTTGTCAATGACATTTTTATCTACAATATGTTCTCGTAGTAGTTACTTCGAAGTGAAATTGAGGTGAAGAACAGGTAAGTAGCTAAGCGGAAATGTACTTCCTCCTGGAGAAGCACGAGGAAGTCATCAGCGGATGGGAACAATAGATAGAAAAGCGACAGAAAATATAACAAAACAAAAAGCCTACGTACATATATATACATACATATGTATGTACATTTATAAGCTGAGATGCATTAGGCCATGACTAGGCTGAGTGATATTGAGCCACTACAAATTGAAACATCTTCACGCACACTATGTAACTAGAGATATGTATGTTAACTAATAAATTAATAATTAGCCATGAAACATACTGATAACAACATCTAAAATATAGTTATGAAATGTTTATGTACGTTTTGTACTACTGTGTCTTTCTAACAAACGTAACTTTACAAAAAACGTCCCTAAAGGAAATATCATTCTGATTGTACCATTGAGTTTTTATAGCCTAGTAAACTAGCTATTCCACGTGTGCTCCGGTCTGTATGCACTGGAATCTCAAAGAAAATCAGATAGCAGACATTACAGTTGCAATTGATATAATTATATTTAGCGGTCATTATAATTGTAACTGAATTTAATTATATTTCAGTATTACGTGAGACAGTTAAGGTAAATGGGACAAAGAGCTAAGGGACAATACACTACCGTTGCGTTATCAGGTGTTCCATTAGTAAAGTTACGTAAGTTATACAACTACATATGTAGTCTACATGACACGAGTAAATGGTTCCTTTATATACATTTGGATTCATTGTAATAACATTTACAAAAATGGAAATGTGTTCGCTATTTACGTTCAGCTGTGCATAGTTCTTTTAATTGGGTAATTTGTCTAAATTGGAAACACCTTAGAGATTTAATAAAATTTTATACGTTGGAGATTATGCGCTTTAATAAAATTTTCGATAGTGTACGTGAGAGAGCATCGTGGATGTTCATAGCCGTAATGTTTTATATGTACTCGTGGACTTCATTTACTTTGTACGAATGTTATGGAAAAAAGGCATGTAGGTTGCTGTAGTATCCCGATCGGCAACGCGGATGCTACATTTTTTGGTAGTTGTTGTTTCAGTTGTTTTCTTTGTCATTATCCCTTCTACAGTTCCACTGTTTGACACGGATCTCCGTTCAAAATGCGAAAGATAAGACCAAAGATATCCGCGCGGAATAAGTGAGGAATGGTAAGCTGTAGTAGTCATAGTATGTAGCTTATAGATGTGTGTATTCGATATGAGACAATACAGAACGATGAAAACTACTGTTTACTATCATCACGTTTCAAATCCGTATGAGAATTGTAGGGTGATATTCAAATGGACGTTACTGGATCCGAAAGTACAATTGCTATTACTTTTTGTTTATTTCATGTACACTGAGTTGATTGTTTCATAACTGTCTTAGTACCAACATAAATACGAGTATGGATTTCATATTTTTATTTTCGTTCAATATAACGGGGGAAAAAATTGATTGACATTTTAATACAGCGAACGGACGTTGGAAGTCAAAAATAATTGAACAGCTTTCAACAAATTATCTCTTGATTACTGTTCTGTAAGTGGCATCGTCTAGACTTTAGTTCTTATTTAAATTTGGACTCTAGTCGACGTTAATAATAAAGTCGCGACGAGTACAAAATGAAGACATGAATATTTTTAGACAATAGTAATTTGTACGAATATCCTTTATGTGCACCATACCGAGCTAAGAAATATGATAAAAAAATTCTCCGCTTGTCAGCTGATTAATTAAAATTTAATAAACCGTTTTAAAAAAATGTTTGCTACTGGGGCATATGGCTGATAAATAATAATCTGATGAGGGAACTTCCTTTAACTATTGCAACAAACACTAAAAAGTTAGATTTAAATCGCACATTTTTCATTAATCTTTATTACTAAAATGTCAAAGAAATGTTCATATAGTGAAATAAAATATTAGGTAAGTACTTTTTGAACAATTTATTGCAATTTTATATGGAACTGTTAATATTTTTTTTCTGTGCGACGCGGAAATTAATCTCCCCTCGTATTGCCTATTTCGAGTTCGTATTGCACAATATCGTATGAATTATGTTACATTTTTAAATATGTATCAACTGATCGTGGCTGTGTTTATTGATGTTTAATAATATTCATTCTTCGTTCATCCAGCCACCGGTCTCAATTCTGTTTCTGCTGATTGTAATGGATGTCGAGTGATAGTTGATGCCGCCGTGGTGAGTGTATGCGAGTTTTTATGTTGAGTAACGTTGTGTGCCATGTTATTCAAGGTTTTATTTCCATTGTGTGTAAGCTGCACTATCGGAGCCGTTGCTAAATTGTACATACACCAAAGTACC
Organism: Mimoniades nurscia nurscia; assembly: GCA_018246595.1. Classification (NCBI taxonomy): domain Eukaryota; kingdom Metazoa; phylum Arthropoda; class Insecta; order Lepidoptera; family Hesperiidae; genus Mimoniades; species Mimoniades nurscia. Next base: position 10,147 of record DWFO01001635.1, on the reverse strand, counting down.
CACTCTCTGCTTGAGTGGAGAAATGTTTATCTAATTTGTTACCGCTAAGAATCATAGAAAGCAAATCAGCAAAAGCAAAGACAGTTGTTGCCAATTAATATTAATAACTTTATTAATTAATAACCGAATTTCAGTAACAGGCACGCCAAATCCGTCCTGGTCGTAAGACTGTAACGAAATACATTTTTCATGATAGTTAGTTAACAAAACGAATTTGCATGTTTTTATGCAAAGTTGTTCAATTTATTAAAAAAGACATCGCTTTTAATGTTTTTACATTTAATAACCGTCTCGCCATACCCATTACTCGGATATCTGCGCAGTTTGGAATCAAAGCCTGCGTGGTGATTACTTCGCTGAATTAGACGTCTCATCGTTTTGTATAAACCTATGATCGAATCCTAGTTATGTGGTCCCAATTTGAACGCTCTTCCGGGAAGTCCAATTTGAACATGACGAAGCTGGATGATATTGAACCACTACAAATTGAAACATCTAACTCCAGCACCTAAAACAACAATCAAGAAGTTTCCCGTAAATAAACAAAGTTGCTGTTAATGGTACAGCATTATGTTTGAGAAAAATGACTTACGAAGCCTAAACAAACAGATGACAGAATAATAAACTAGTCTGATTATGACTCTAGCTACTAAAGATATATTTTAGATAGAACATTGTGTTGTGGAATAAAAAATCAATAAAGGTACAACAAATGTATTATGTGAAGTGCTAGTTTCGGTTTCATAGGAAAAATTAATAAAATAAGTTCACCATGTTCATAATCCCTCGTGGGTGGTACGAGTATATCGCCTTTTTCCATTAAGCTATTAACTTAATCTCCCGCGGTAACGGGTATTAACGCGCTAAATGGATACATTCCGAGCAACCTTCACTCTCGGTGGGTAACATTACAATATTTAACGGTTCGTCTATAACGATAATTAGGGTAATTTTACAACGCCCGTGAACCATGAAACGTTAGGTCAGGAAAATTAAATTACCATTATGAATCATGCGAAAAGCATATAGGTTGGATGCAGTGGAAACAGATTTTATGATTATCCTTGTCTGCTTATCGCCGTGTATATGATTAGAGTTAAACGATTTCATTACATAAAAAACGTGGTCTCTTCAGGTGCGTTGCGTTGTGATAAAGACAAGCATAGGGAGAAACCATCTAGACAACATTTATGCATTTAGCTTACTTTCACTCCATAATTAAACAAAGGTCCTGACCGATATTTAATATTTCAAAGTTGACTCTAATATGGGTAAACTCGGGATCTCATTACCGCCGTAATGGAGTTTTAAACTTTTAGGTAATCTTGTGGGATACCGTTCGAGGTTTATGTCGAAATTTTATTCCTACGCCTTTGAGAAAATGCTCTCTGAATGGGAAATAGTTATAAAATACAAACTCTCACCGAGATTATTAGATAAGGAAAGCTTGACATTTACTTTGTAGGATCAAATGCTTTCCTCGTCCAATTAAACACGGACTGCGGCTGATGTCGGATATTCCAGGACCGATCCCAATATCGGCGAGTCGGAATCTCATCGCAACTTCAATTCTCCCGTCAACTAACTAGGTTACCTTGCAGAATACCGCATTGTATCTACTTATTTACAAACGTCGTAACAAGTTTTTTGTTTTCAGAGGAAAACGTAAAAGACTACATTCTCTCTAAATGATTTTGATTCATCATACCTAATACTCAATTTGGCTGCTTACATGTTCTGGGGTATGGCAATAGGCTGACCCTCTATTCTATAGTCGGACGTAAATGTTAACTAGTATAACATGGCACTGCGTTCTTCGACGAACCTTTTCGGGGATTGTAGGTGTGATGTATGTTACATGCTCTGACGGTACAATCGTTTTTGATTGTATTCAATATTTCGTTCATACTATTGACTGTTCGGAAAAATAATAAAACCGATCCAGAAATTTGTTCAGTAGATTTAGTTTTAATTATAGAAGGTTCACCTATAATAGACGATCTGATAACTAATATTATTTCACCCCAACTTTTCTACTTGAATATTGTCTTTGTAGGAGTCTCGTGAAAAATTGGACTCACTCTGATGCTCGCAAGACCAAAATGAATTTCTATTCAGAACAATTTCGTAAGTCGTATAATATTAAAGTTTGCCCCTTACCTTGCCACACGCCACTTCGCTTATTAGGTCTTTGAATCGAAAGGGACAGATCGTGACGGAAACGGAAATCTCCCTAACTTGTATATGACCAATAAAGAGGTATTCTCTATGGCCCAATCTTGTACGGAAAATTCTATGCACAATACCCGTTTAATCTTATGTACATACATAAAAATTAAATGGCGTTTGTTAGTCTCACTAAAACTCGAGAATGGCGGGACCGCTAGCTTTGGATTGGTGAGTTTGGTTGGCGAGAAAACTTGAAGTACTTAATTGTAAGAAAATAGTAAACGCGTCCATCAGACATCTGCTTACCATACCACAAGCTCTCTGGACGCTTAGTTTGGAATCAGATGGCCGTGTGTGGAGATGTTTTGTCATACAAACAGTTCGTTTCTGTCGAATAAGGTGCGTTCAAAAATTAAATATTAAGCAAGGAAGTTAGTCTAACGTGTCTATGGCGTGTTAAAGTGTTAAGTAGTTAATGCGGAGAGCTTTTTAAATTTACAATGCCATGGAGAGGACGACCTGACTTACATAGGTCGTAGAAGTCAAGAACTTATAGGACGAGTTACGTCATGTGCTATACTGCACTTATGATCAACGAGACACAAAATTGCGTTTTAAAGTGACAGAACATGAAGTGGACACGTTTAGAACGGAACGAGTTTGTGCACATCGAACACAACAACAGCGAGCATGACACGATGCAATTCAACGATGCCGTGGAAACAGTGCTCCAGTGATCCTGGCAGGAGCTGCATTGCACTATGATCCCATTGATTATGCAGCCGACAAAATTGTAGTGATTAAAGAAATGACAATTGTTTATAAATATTCTAAGGTGTTAAAATATTATATTAATTTTTTTGCGTATGAACAATTTGTACGTCGTGTCTTTGTACGTCCAAAAACTATCATCGATTTGTATTTACGCAACGCAAAAAAGAACAACAAATATTGTTTATCAGAAATCATAACTTTGATTAAACTTTTTTCATACAGAATGTTTTTGAGATTTTTTTTGGTTACGTTTTAATTTTTAGTTGTTGAACTTTGACATAATGTTGAAATTTAAGGCGGTACGAAGTTCGCCGGGTTAGTTAGTAAGGAATAAAAACTTTGAATTCATTTTACTAGATAAGAAATGAATTAACACAAAATATTAAACACACATCTGTCACATTTCATTTCCATGCAAATCAATCATAACTTGTACTAACATTGATCGGTTTCCAAGTTTTTGACTACCCGGATCAATTTCAAGCTTTATTATTCAGCATATTTATGAAAAGCATTACCAGTTGCTATTGATTGTTGTTTTAGAGTTTGAAAAGCCATTAATATGCAGATTGTTTCTGTAACTGTACGAAGTGGAATATGGCCGTACTGCTGCTTATTAATTGAAATATCATGTATAAACTTGGCTGCAGCATTAATCGCGTCGCGTTGCCCTGGTCAAAATCAAATCAAAGGTACAAATCCCTGGTCGGGCACTATTGGATTCTTCTAACTTAGATTGTCAAGTAGTGGCTCGGAGTTTGAATGTGCCCGGTGTACGGTTGGTGGTGATGGTGATGATGACGATATGTGGTAATAGATTCCCTATCTATTCCATAAGCGAACGTGAACGTAACTGATTAGATGTGAGTGTGTACTATATTCCTTTGCCTACCTCTTCGCGGATTTTCAGGCGTGGTGTTACATTACCATGTAGAAAGAAATGTTTTTTCCATGAGTTCCATGAAAAACTCGGAAAACAATTACAAGGTCATTAGATATCTGTATTTAATTTCAGTTGAATATGTTTTTACCTGATATCATACTGAACATGGCTGATCTAGAAGGTATATTGTCTGTTAGCGTATTTATCACGTTATTCAAACTGAATGATATCCGATGCGAGTTCTGCTGCTTTTCAATAGACACAATGTTACTATTTCATTTATGGTATTAATAAATAAAGTTGCACGTCGGTTTCAATCCATCGAAAAATCTGGAATGACATTATAGCGTGAAGAAACGAGAGTAAAGCTCACTGAAGTATGAAAAATATGATTGCATCCATTATATCTTTCGTTTGGATATTCCGCTGGTACAATTTCAATGAAACCAACGGATGAAATGGAGCAGACAGATGAGAGTTTCGTGTGCTGTAGTTAAGGGCTGCCGCTACATCGCCAGTAGCGGAACGAACGAAGAAAGGTTCAGATTTATTTATTTTCTGACAGTGATTGCGCAAACATTGCAGTCGATTAAGTGAAATGAGAATTTCGAAGAACTGTTGAAAATGTTAAAATAAAGGTTTATAACGATTAATTATTCTATACTTATTTTATACGACTAATTTAATGACCTTTCCGTGAAATGAAATGCCAATATATATATGTACCTTATGCGAAGTTACTGGTATAATTTTTAGGAAAACTTTTACTGTAGATCGCGTCTGCATTTACAATTAGTCGAAGATACGGTCAAGTAGGTTTGTCAAATACTTAAAGAAAAAAAATAAAATAAAAAACTACAGTGAGTCTTATTGGTTACACTCTGAAAAAACAGAATGGTTACCGTACTATGATAGTTATATGCTATACTAGGCAGAGGAGTGTAGAACATTTCCACATTTCACCGGTTACGTTTACGTCTCGCTATGGAGTAGGTGGTAAGCCTATTGCCTATTGCCTATATGCTATAGTAGTATTATAAAAATAGTAGTGTCAAATTTTAACTGTCTACTCTGAAAAAACAATGGTTAGAATGCTGCTATTATCAGTGTCAATTGTTGATTGTAGTCCATTTTTCACTTACATAATAATATATTATTATCATGTACTCAATCACTATGAACATTTATTTAAATATCAGTAAGTTTAAATATTCTGTAGAGAATTTAATTAGGCAGGTAATGGACTATATTACACGTTTTTAATAAATACTCTTAAATTGTATTTGATTAAAGCGACGGAACTTCATTAAACTGAAGCATGTTTCCACGAATTCTTTGAAAACGCCTTGAGAACGTTATATTTGCCGATTTTGTTCGGTTCTTTTTTCGCTTATTCTGATGGCGCTTGGAGGGCGGTTGTGATGAATTTAATTTTACTCATCGCACAGAAACGAAATTGGCTACGATATATAGAATACAAAATACCTAACTAACTGCATATGTGTTGGCCCACGCCTGGTCGGTTCACCCACTCTTTTTTACCGCAGACGTGTAATATGTGGAATGAGTGCCCTTTTGAGGTATTTCCCGAAAACGATTGTATGGAGTTATTCAATCAAGATGTGAAAAGAGTCCTCTGGACATATCGGACATATCCATAGTCGACGGTGATCACTTATTTTAAGGTGGGTTCTGCTATCTGCCATTTCGCTGGGTTTATCATCATTATCATCATCAGTCTATTCCTAGCTAGAGGCCACCCTGCGCTACGTTCCTCAATGCGTCTGCTCCACTTCAGAACATGCCTACGCCAGCGGTTCTGCGACAGATATGACCAGTCCACTGTCAGTACAATTTGCTAATCCTCTGGGCTATGTCGATAATTTTAGTTCGCTGTCGGATCGTTTTGTTACTAATTCCATCCTTCAGAGCAATGTCGAACATAGCTCCCGTCATAGCTCGCTGAGCTACCATAAATAACCATAACCAGTCGCACTGTAAGTATACACGTCTCAACTATGTATGTCATAAATTGATCGGTTAAATAAACAAAAACAAATTGACAAACCTCTCTACTTAACCCGGGAGTGACCTGGCGCGAAGATATGTATGTATGTAAATCAAATATATAGCAATCAAATATATTGCAATACATAATAAGGTTTTTGTGTGATTATCGTTGTGTCCGATAATATAATTAATTTTTTGCTTACTTAGAAAAGTCCTTGGCTTCTCTTTTACGATGAGTCCATTCTGCCGATAACAAACAACAACGTTTATTGTATTATTATCCACACACTAGCCGACTCGCGTTATTCCCTCTATATCAGATTCGGTTACATAAAAGTTCTGGTGTCTATAATTAATGAGCTCTGAATAACATCAAAGCTTATTTATGATATCTATTGCCAATACATATTTCGATGAAAAACGTATGCTTATTGTATTTATTATTTTATTGTCGTGTCCACTTATCCGCATTGACTTTTATCATAACTAAACATCCATTGCTATAGACAAAGGAATTGTAATCTTCTACTTTGGGTTGAACAGTACAGTAGTAGAATAGGCAGCTCTTCTGCCAAATCAATGAAACATGCTTAAATAATGGCTGTAATCCACTAGGGCTAATTTATATTATTTTCTTAATATCATATGTTGCTAGCTCTTAAACACAAAGATAACTATTACTGGCTACTTAACTTTAACAGTAATTAGGAGGTTGATCAATGAGAACGGTTAAGAGAATTCTCGACTTTAAAATTAAGTTCGAGGTACGAGTCTATGCGAAACTCTCGTACAGCTAGAGGTGTGGTCTTTGCTAGAGCACAGGGTCTTGAGGAGAAATCGCAAGTGATTGTCAGTTTGTATATATGTCCAAGTTGCTTAGCCATTAATGTTGACAGCGTGATTTTGGACACCAGTGCGACAGAGACATTTTCCGATGCGACACATTTATTGGCGAATCTTAGGGCTAGGAACTAATGTTATTAATGTTTAACTACACAAATCGTTTTCTGTACACCATCGTGGCTGCGAAATGGATTTATGTATGCTGGTCGACATTTGATATAGACAACTTTGTTTCAGGCGTTTGTGAAGTTCGATTTTAGGAACTGCAATTAATGAACACGTAGTCCAAATTACTGTCTATGGTGAACCCAAAAAAATGCCACAAACAAAAAAATATCCAGTCCGTTTCATGATACCTCTGTTAAGTATTCATATTATTCGTGTATAAAGAATACTAAATGAGATTTTTGTGAACTGAAATGAAAAACACCCGATAAAGACTTGACCTCTTTCACATACTCATTAAGCATTCTATGTATAAACGATGGGTTTGTAAGCATAATAAGGAAATTTGTGTCTTCTTCATTACTTTTATCATAAACGTATCTTAAAAAAAATCGATATAGATATCAATTTTGAATAATAATAATATGATACCTTAGTCACGCGAAAATTCCATTGCTCGCAATGTACGCAAATGCTTTTACAAGATGTAAATGAAAATGACAAAATAATGTGTAAGCGAGCGACGTACTCTAGAAAGTTCGCTGGAGGACGATCGGCACGTCGGCCTGTGGCTGGCACAGTTGTTGTTTTTTGTAAATTGTGATTTTAACATCACGTCTTCTTTGAAGTGGAAAACAGAGCAGTTATGTTATGAAAAATATGTTCGGCAAATTTGAAAATACGCTGAGTCTGGCATTGATTTGGTTTTTAATCAAGGTCCAATCCTTAGATGATAGTTTAACATATTCAGTCTCAAAGCTCTTCGTGAGCTCATGCATGCATTCTAATTTCTCATGTCTCCTGACTTGCAGGACAGACAAATGTCTACCTACTACCTACACGTACATTACATACACGTATATATTTGTACTGTTCATTAAATTATTATTATATGTTCCCGGTACCTTACAGGGTAAGCAGTCAGCACCAAGTTTCAACTATCTCTGTCCTACAGATCTGCCGCGCTTCTTCTATATTCATCACTCTCTTCATACATGCGCACCCGTTTTCTTTTTACGTTCAATAACAAGATGAAAAAACTATGAAATTAGTACTTGTTATATGCATACACTTTTTCTCTACTATCATTCATACGTAACATCACGCCTGTCATCCCCGCAGAGGTAGGCAGAGGAATGTAAAACACTCCCACGTTTCACCAGTTACGTTTACGTCCCAGTATGGAATAGTTATCATTCATAATACTTTGTTTTCGTGTTAGTAAGTAGACGTATTAATTAAGTAAGCAGGCCACAGCCACAGCACGGCCGCAAATTAGGCACAGCTAAACGCCGGGCAGCGTAGGCGTCGCGGGAAACGGTGCTCTGCGGTCCCCAACGCGCTTGCCCAGCGTGGAAATCATGGGCATATCCCCTCAGGAGAGAACTATATCCAGCAGTGGACCGCAATAGGCTGATCATAATGATCATGATAAAGCAGGCCACATCATCTCAGCGGACAAAGCTTCTCAGGGTCAGGTGTGTATATACATTGAAAATACAACGAATCTTATTGTGAACAATGAGTTTTTAAAGCTGTAGTTCTACCCAAAATCTATCACGGAATTGTTACTGTCCCCGTGGTGCTGTTTAGTTTGCCTTCCGTATCTGCATCCAGCTGCCACACCCTTAGAATGCAAATGCCATCGCTTGGCAAGAGAAGTAGATGTGGGGGCGTTACATTTCAAGCCATACGAATTACTATAAGAGTAATTAGGTAACTATTATTTGACGCTGATATAAATAAACTCATTGCCCGCTCAGGCTTGTTATTGTTCCCTATTGGCTCGTTTATCAACTGACTTCACGAAGGCGTTCTAGTAGCATCAACTTAATTCGAAATTATGAAAAATTTTAATAGCACTTAAACTGCTAAGTAAGGAACGCTGGGTGCATAATACAGTTTCATACATTAATACGTATGTCATTATGAGCCTGTTTCAGTATACAGCTGGACATAAGTTCCCTTAATGAACGCCACCGCGGACCGCCCTATGTGAATATGTGTGTCCTATATACATATAATACACATATATATACATATAATACACTATTTATAATTAAATGTATAGTGTGACAGCTAATTATAGCCCGTGGGTGTCGGGGTCTAAAAGCGGAGGTGTGCAAAGATCGCTGAAAACGCCTTGCTATTAAAATTTCATTAGTAAAAATGTGCACTTATAGTAATTCAGGTTTTCGTTTTAGACGGCGATATTTAAGTGTTACGTTACACATCATAGTTGTGGTAATTTACTGTGGTTGACTGTTGGAATAATTTTTTTAACAAAATTAGAAAAAAAAAATGTTTCACCTGCACCATCCGATTGCGAACATTCAAAACAATTCATTAATTGGTAACTTTAAAACAATCGGACGCGAACGAATGTTCATAGCGCCCGTCCGGCCGCTGTGTAGGCGGCAAAAAAATATCCAAGCACTCGCACACAAATCGCGAACACACTAGGATCACATCGCGGCGTTAAATAAGGGATGTGAAAATTAGCGGTCCGATTTCTTTCTATTGTCCATTTGTTACGGAGAAGTTAGATCGCGGGCGGAATGGGGAGATCCAGCCACGTAGCGGTGTGACCAGGCCGCGGTCCGGGAGAGCACTGCTGGAGTGCCCGGGTGTGCGGTCTGCCCCGCCGCACCCGTGCCGCCAACGAGCTGCTATTGTACCGCTATCCTGATGTTTTCACCCTGGTAACTTTTATATTCAATGCCCGTAGATCACTCAAGACCATAATGCCCTGTGACAAGACGAAATAACATTCACGTAGTCTTCCGTGAATTACGATCTCATTTATATTTTGTATAGGAATTCTTAGCACAATAGGAGTCGCTCGTCTTAAGAACAGATTCAACTGTGTAACGTAAACCGTTAGTCGAATTTCACAAAAACATTGTCTTTCAACGTTATCTTATTACTTTGTTTTAACGATGTTGGCTTTTATTAAAATAATTGAATGCTTTAAACTAAATAACTAAATCGTTGTTATCTTGTTTATTATTCTTCTTATTGCTTACTTATTCATAACATTTCTAAAGGGACTATGGATAAATTCATTGTACATACTTGCTTATATGTTGAAAATTAAGACTAATTGTTATGTAGGTGATCACGGTATCCCCTACGCCAGGTAAAATGTACGTTTTAAATTTAATATCACTTGCCATAAAAGTGAAGGCAAACATCGTGAGGAAACATGCACATCTTAGAGTTCATTAAAAAAAATTGTTCTCTAAGACGTGTGAAGTCTGCCAACCCGCACTTGGCCAGCGTGGCAGACTATGGCCTTGCCCC